>JAUCBJ010003007.1:0-94126 GCA_032718475.1 Nemertoderma westbladi | reverse complement strand
CCCAGCGGCGCAGTAACAATTGTAGGCCTGTGCAATAATTTAGCTAGTGAATTGCTTTATTTAAAACAGACTATCGGGATGCAATTACAAAATTTGAAACTTAATACCGAAACACGAACTATTATTTTTCCAAGTGTTAATTTTAAATTATTAATGAAAAAATGTGGACATCATATAATTAATAATAAAGCAATATTTATTAGCTATACCCCCGAATTATTTTGCGCGATTAGAATATATATAGGACGTGCATATTTCAGTGTATTTCATAGTAATAAAATCGTTTCCATGTGTCCTTCCGGTGAATTCCCCGGATCATTATCTATTTTACAAACTTTATTATTAAATTAGTTTATTTGCTATGGTATACATGAAAGTTTACTATATTATTTATTTTGTGTTGGTTTTTATTTTTCCGTTAGTAGGGTTTGAATCCGTGACCATCCGTTTTTCCTACTTTTTATAATTGCATTAGTAGGACTCGAACCCGGGTTTAACTTATTTTGTGTTGGTTTTATAATGGTCGCGAGTAGGGCTTGAACCTATGACCTCCTGTTTATTTTCCATAAAACGGGATACGACTAGGGATCGAACCTGTGACCATCTGTTTATCCTATTTTGTGTTTAGTTTAGGTACTCTAGTTATTCTATGTTTACTTTTTATATTTTCATGACTAGGATTCAAACCCTGGTTTATCCTATTTTGTGTTTACTTTTTATATTTTCCGTAAAACAGGATACGAGTAGGGATTGAGCCCGTGACCTGCTGTTTTTCCTATTTTGTGTTTAGTTTAGGTACTCTAGTTATTCTATGTATACTTTTTATATTTTCCATAAAACGGGATACGAGTACGGGTCGAACTTATGACCATCTGTTTATCCTATTTCATGTTTAGTTTAGTTACTCTATGTTAAAGTGAATTTTCACATTATATTTATGTTAAATTATAAATTTATGTTACAATTATTATTTATATTATAAAAAACAGTTAAAGTGAATTTTCACATCATATTTATGTTAAATTATAAATTTATGTTACAATTATTATTTATATTATAAAAACAGAAATATTCGAGTTATATTGCATTATATATTTTACTTTGAAGTGGAATACTTTAGATGATGGGGAAATCTGGTTTGCGAGGGATATTTGAATGGTGAGTATAACTATCCTTGAGAGCTAGTGCAACGCTATCTCACTATGGATGGGCTTTACCACTGTACTCGCATCCGCTCTCTCATTGGCTGCTCGATGCCTCCGATTAAGGGTCTAAGACCTTCAAGCTGATCATTTGCTTAGTTTTCTAATTAGAAGGTCGTGAGTTTGCACCCTAGAAGAGCATTATTCTTTTTCCTAGCTCTTGGTTAACTCTAGCATACACTCTAGCTTTGACTCTCCCGGCTATAGTGATAGTATGCAACCTTGGGAGTTAATGTGAGAATATATTTCAGCGTATTTCATAGTAATAAAATCGTTTCCATGTGTCCTGCCGGTGAATTCCCCGGATCAATATCTATTTTACAAACTTTATTTTTAAATTAGTTATTTACTATGGTATACATGAAAGTTTACTATATTATTTATTTTGTGTTGGTTTTTATTTCTCCGTGAGTAGGGTTTGAAGCCATGAGCATCCGTGTTACCTACTTTTTATAATTGCATTAGTAGGACTCGAACCCTGGCATAACTTATTTTGTGTTGGTTTTATAATGGTCGCGAGTAGGGCTTGAACCCGTTACCAGCTGTTTTTCCTATTTTGTGTCTACTTTTTATAATTCCCATAAAACGGGATATGAATAGGGATCGAACCTGTGAGCATATGTTTTTCCTATTTTACCTCTTCTCCATCTTTCTCACTCAAATTTTCCTCATTTTCTAGGGGTAACTGTTTTTGTATCCCTTTCAAAATATTATAACTTTATGAAATTTATTTTCCATTGGCTGTTTTATATTTAATATATCACGCTCAACTCTCTTTTTCTTTTCATCTTCACTAAAAATATCTTCGGATTTTTTAAATTTTTTGGTAACGGAGCCATTAGTTTTCCTTTCTATGTGTTTCCATATGACGAGATAAATTGTCTTGTCTCATTTCTTTATTACAAACCAAACAACTGTCATGTCTATGCATTATATAGCAATGCCATTTGATAATATTGAATTTTCACATTATATTTATATTAAAATATAAATTTATGCTACAATTAATATTTATATTATAAAAACAGAAATATTCGAGTTATATTGCATTATATATTTTACATTGAAGTGGAATACTTTAGATGTTGGGGGACTCTGGTTTGCGAGGGATATTTGAATGGTGAGTATACCTATCCTTGAGAGCTAGTGCAACGCTATCTCACTATGGATGGGCTTTACCACTGTACTCGCATCTGCTCCCTCATTGGCTGCTCGATGCCTCAGATTAAGGGTCTAAGACCTTCAAGCTGATCATTTGCTTAGTTCTCTAATTGGAGGGATGTGAGTTTGGACCCTAGAAGAGCATTATTCTTTTTCCTAGCTCTTGGTTAACTCTAGCATACACTCTAGCTTTGACTCCCCCGGCTATAGTTATAGTATGCAACCTTGGGAGTTAATGTGAGTAAAGGCCAAGAGATTAGACTTCAGGCTCCCTCTATTGGTTCATTCTTCTTAACTTTATAAAATAACTCAACCCATATTTAAAGTTTTAAAAATTAGGACTTAGTCGACTAATTTTCCAAAGTATATTATAAAAACATATAATTTCTTGAATAAATAGACCTAATAGTAATAAATAATGTGGGGGTAAATACATTTATAATTCTAATATAATTATTAAGGATAAATAGTCCTAATACTAACATAATTATGTAATAGTAAGCAAAATTTTTATGCGCAACCATCAGAGATTATTTGCATATAAAAGATCACGCAGCAGGAGGCTAACTTGCTGGGATCGACAAAGGCTTTGTGTGCGGTGTGCCGCTAAGTCTTATATCGGGTGGATGAGAGAGCCCCCTCGGGCGTAACATTGTGAACATGGGCTATATTGCTAGAGAGAGAGAACTACATATAAGACCATGGCCGGCCCTCATGCAAAATTAGCGGCGCCAAGGCTAACGGGGCACCTCGAAGACAGTCTGGCTATAGTAGAGTAGAATGGATATACGAGTCCATAGCTAAAATACATCTGCCATGGAGCCTTCGCGTAGCACTATGCTCACCATATATATTTATAATTCTCTATCCGCGAAATTTTCAGGTTTGCCGTCGCTTCGCGGAAAATATAAAAAGTAAACACCAAATAGGATACGCAGATTCTCACAGATTCGATTCCCTACCCCCGACCAGGGTCATTATGACCCTCCCCCCGGTATTTGTACAACATTTTATAGCCCGATAGTATTGGGGTTATTATGTGACTCATGAAAATAAATCTTAAATACAATTACAAATGTTCCACCTTGGTGAAGTGGATGCAATGTATTTACACCTCAAGTGTGGATCAGGTTTATAGCCAGGATTTTTAAGTTGGGTAGACCTGGGAATATCAGAGTAGGCAGGCGCAAATGTTAATTTGGATTAATTTTACAATAGATTTAACTGATTAATTGTTTACAGCGGATAGAAAGCAAACCTACAGTAGGATGTACATGGAGTCCACCATTAGTTCATCATTTGTATACAAAGCATAATTTATACAATGGACGAAATCGTGTAGGTCCGCGTCTACCAGTCTACTAACGCATTAACTGTCTCCTTGAATGGCTTACTATCAATCATACTACTAAAAATTCATTGGAGAGTGGGATTGAACTCGTTGTATAGTAAAATAGTAAAACGAGTGAAATACTATAAGTATAATTACAGGATGGCTGGGTGCAACCTTCGTTCACCTACAACCTCCCCCCAGGTGCAATCTTTGTTCGCGAAATTTTCAGGAATTTTAAATTTTGCAGTCGCATGGAGTGATAACCCTTAGGTGAAAGCTAAATTTGCTCTACTTTAACCAAATGGGGCATTAAAGCTATGACTGTATTTTCCTTTACATCCTCCCTCGATCTTACGTAAATCTGGGTAAAAGGCGGTTGAAGGGTTTTCATTCCCAACATATGCGGTCCCCCCCTTTAATGTTTCATTGATCTATTCATGGTCACCTTTAAGAATTCCTCGGGTTAATAAGGGCTATCACTCTCAACCCATGCGGCCCTCCCTTTCACGATTTCATTGAACTATCCATAGTATGAACAATCAAACCAAAGCCTTTGAATATCCTCGCGGCTTATCAGCGGCGCCATGGCTAACGGCTTAATATTAACAGTGAAGCATCTAAAAGACAGAGTGTCTATGATAGGGCAGAACAGCATACTTACAGCTTAGAGGTGGGCGCGCTGAAAACTTTGCTCGCCATCAATACATACAAAGCATCGCTTGATGGATAGAGTAATAGCGTGGATATTTTCATTTTGGTGAATATAATTTATAGCATTAATCACGAAAATCGCTAAATATTATATTTTAATTAAAATCAACTCTGATAAACAACTTGCATATCGAGTTTGTAAAGAATTCATAGGGATTGGCTGTTTATTTAGGGGTTAACATTCAAATTGATTACGAAGAAGCAGTAGGGGTCATTAGTGGTATGCTGAGACTCACTTACTTCATAGCTCGCTCTCATAGAATAGATTAACTAGTAGAGAAAAATGAAAAATAACCGGTTAAACATCTTATATTTTTAAACAATATGGGGAAACAAGAATAAATAATTTACCGATAACATCAATATTAAATAATTTACCAACAACATTAATAATAAATAATATAAGAACATCAACAATAACAAAAGATATAATCAGAACAGTTTTTAATAAATAGAGACTGTTTACATTAATAGGGTTGCTGGTCTCCGAGAGTAACGTTTGGTTTAACCCTTTTAGGATCCGATACTATTAATGGCTGCGATAATTTTCTCTTTAATAGTTTGTTGAGATAACCTTTTCTTGGGGGATGAAATAGATTAAGGTGTGTTTGCTGCGGGAGAAAGATGCCTTCTCTGAGAGAACGTTTTAGTAATTCGAAAAGGCGCGCGATGGTAAAGTCGTTGGATAGGGTACTACTACTACTACTAGCATCGGCATGCTGCATTGCAGCTGCATTTTTAAGAATGCTGTGCCGGCTTATCAACAAAATTGCACCGCCACAACTCCCTATCACCCATGACATTTGCTAGATCATCCGCATCTTTAAGGCCAGTGTCCTTTAAGATGCGTCTCAAGAAAGTCATGGGCTGTCCACCATGCTTATTCACTCCATGAGGCTGCCAAAGTACAAGATTATGCACTGGCTGGTCCTCACGGCGAAAGCAATGTCCTGCAAAGCGGAGGCGATTTTGTTCTAGTGTCAAGCTTGGGGGAACCAATGAGACACCTCCAATGTTATATAGTGTCTGGTTGGAGATGTGTGCATTGTACTTGACACAATGTACCCGGCGTAGCATTCTTGTGAATGTGCCATCCAGAGATTTGGTGTCCTCAGCAGTTAGAGCCCAGCATGGACTCCCGTAGAGGAGTACTGGAACTACTGCTGCTCTAAATAATCGGACCTTAAGTTTCCGATTAATTCTAGGTGACTTCCAAATCCTGGAAAGCCTATTCAAGGCTGCCCATGCCTTTCCCTTACGTATTCGAAGGTCCTCACCTGACTTCCGGATCCATGATCCCAGGTAACAGAAGTCGTCCACATGCTCAAGCATACCATCCTTTGAGCTTATGCTCATCCGATCAGAGACTTGCTGAGGACTTTCAAAGTTAACTGTCAGAATTTTGGTCTTTCTGGAGTTAATAAAAAGACCAACACTAGAAGCAGCATGTTCTAATGAGCTGAGGAGCCGCTGGGCTCCCTCTAATGATTCTGAGAGTACTCCTAAGTCATCAGCAAAGTCTAGATCAGTTAGGTACTTGGCAGGATTTCCTCGACTTCTGGAGCCAGTAGGTGGAGTTATCATCACCCCATCATCATTATGATGATCTAAGGACATGCGTAGAACATAGTCAACCACAATAATGAACAAGAATGGTGCAAGTGTGTCTCCTTGGAGGACGCCCCATAACACTTCAAATGGTTCTGTGTCACCGTCAACAGTAGACACAAATGTTGTCGAACCATCGTATACTGATCTGATTGCTGCAATAATTTCATCAGGAATCCCATATAATGAAAGTATGCTGAACATACGTGAGCGAGAGACTGAATCAAAGGCCTTGAAGAAGTCAACAAAGATAACAGCCAGATGCCTGTCTTTCTTTTTTGATAACTCTTCAATTATCCTTCTAAGTGCCAAAATGGGCTCCATGGTCCCACGACCTTTACGGAACCCATTCTGATTTCCACGTAGCAGTCTCTCAATGGGATCCCTGATGCGATTTAATAGAATTCTATTGTATAGTTTTGCAGCAATCGAGATCAATGAGATTCCCCGAAAAGAACCATAGAGTGTTAGGTTGCCCTTCTTGGGAACTGGCACCAACTTATTTGTTTTCATTTCTTGTGGGACTCTTGTTGTACGGTACATGTCTACTATGATGGGATAGATGAGCTTTAAACACTCAGGTATTTTAAAGACCTCAGGGGGAACGCCATCTACTCCACTGGCACGATTGGTCTTAATGCTCTTTGCAGCAGCCTTCACTTCTGCAAAGGAGATATCGCCAATGGGAATATCTGGGAGTACAGACTCAGACACTTTTACTTCTATAAAGTTATCAGGCAATACCCTGTCATTATTGAGGAGCTTTTCAAAGTGGGCTTTCCAACCATTGAGGCGATCGGCTGGTGATTCAGCCTTAACCTTGGTGGTTGGTTGGCTTTTCCGCCCAGTAAGCAGATTGATCGATTTCCATGCCTGGGATGATTGCCTGCTGTCGTCAGCATCATTGATGGCATCAACCTGTTGGTTTATTAGCTTCTGTAGATTAACAGAGTACTGCCTGTTCAGGGACCTAGATGCAGCTTTAACTGCATTCTTGGCCGCTGTAGTCTGTTTGAGTCGGGACTCTTTCTGCGCCTTATGAAGGTCATTTCGGCACTTCTGAATTTTGTTGTCAGTCCAGGGGGCCCTTTTCCTGTTTCGAGGGTATACAGGAACTGTTTCTGCAGCTGCTAACTTAACTGCTTCTGTAAAGGCAGTATAGCCCTCACAGTGATCTGCCGCCTCAGAGGCAAGAGCCTCATACCTGTTGCTCAGCTGTAGTGTGAAGCTGGATCTCACACTTGGCTGTTGCAACAGAGAGGACCAGTCATGCCGTGGCAAGGCAGATTTCGTTGTTCTGCTAGCACGCAGACTAAGTCTTACCTTGGCCACAATAAGGCGGTGATCACTGGAGAAGGGTCGAAGTGTAAATGCATTACAGTCTTGTATAGAGCTCCTGTATTTCCTACGAAACAGAATATGGTCTATCGGGATAGGGTAATGGTGTTGGTATTTTTCGTATTGGTGAATATAATTTCTGTTGGTTTGTTCTCGATATGAATGTAAGGACTGAGATAGTATTGAGAGTTGGGTGGGTTGGTTATATTTATCGCGAGAAAATCGCTGCCCCTAATATTGAGACCGTTGATGAACTGAAAAGTGGTATTCTCTTCGTCTTTCATTAAAATGGGCCAGATACCGATATATTTTTCGGATTTGAACTTATAGATAAAGGCTGCGATACTGCTATTTATGAGATAGCGTTGGTGATTGGGGATCGTAATCTGCTTTGGTTTGAAAGCAAATTGTATAGCCATAGCCTTGAATCTTATTAGAGCCTCGCGCGCTTGAATCGTGTTAGCTATAGTAAAGGATTCGTTAAATTTTCTCTCGGTTATCTGTAAATCAATTTCTGAATCACTGATACAACTTTGTATCGATATTCGACTATGCTAGTTGGAATCGTAAACGTCTCGGGCGAAGTAGTTAGATTGAACGTTATTTTGTTGTCCCTTTTTAAAAGTTTGAAACCGTGGTAGGAGGAATGAAGTTTATTATCGTCGAGGGTTTGATATTGTCCATCGTGAAGTTCGTAGCAGGCACGGAAAATAAAGTGCGCGTAGTTTGCCGGAATCGGGATGGGTTGGTTTAAGGTTGTATTTATCGTTAACGGGAAGAGTTTGTTCGCCGAATCGAAATATAGACCAAACGAGTTGTCTTGTAGCATAAACTGATTTTCGTTGCAAACCAGATCGTTGCTTGAATAGCTGATTTCTGAATGTGCCATTGTGATTGTGTACCGGTAACTCGTTTAGGAAATAAAAATAAATAAATACTTTTACGAAAATAATTAAAACTTTTCAGGAAAACAAAGAGACAATGATTGGGAATGTGGTGAACGGGGGCTATTATAGAGGGGGCTAGAATGGGTTAGCCAATCGGGGAACAGGAGGGAGAAAAGACTGTATAATTAAACCAATCAGAGAGCAGCTTTGATGACGTCACATTAGGCGAGATAATGAATGCCCAATGTTATTCAATGGTAGGCAGAGTGGCGCCATTGAATAACGAAGACAAAGGGGCCGCGAGAGGAAAGATTATAAAGTTAACGATAAGGGATCTATAAACCATAGAGCTAAAAATAGACATTATGTCATAGTGATCTCATGGGTTTATAAAAACTAATTAATCTAAAATTAAAAATCAATGTATAAAGTAAAAGTAATATATACAATTAATTAATTTAAAATAAACTACAAATGAATAAATAAAGTAAAATAAAGTACAATTAATTAATTAAAATTAAATATAAATAAATAGTTAAATTGAAAATAACAAAGTTAGAGAAGATGTTAATTTTCAGATAATACGCCCTCTAGCGGCAGACTATGGAACTGCAGGCGGTTGGATATATGTAAGAGTAATTAGTAATCAGAGCTGTCACGGGGTGGGGGCAGGGGCGCTTGGATACAACTATCATTAATATGCTGTTGCTTGGTTAAAGCTAATTGGGGGGTCAAAGGTCAAAGGTCAACGATAAAGCTGTCTGGATATAGATAAGAGTAATTAGTTACCAGTAAGGGAGCTGTATACCCATAAAGTACAAATGAATAATTAATTTAGAATTAAATACGAATAAAATAAAATGCAAATAATTAATTAAAATTAAATATAAATAAGTATTAATGAATAAAAGAGCTGCGGTGTCACTTATGACACCCTCTTGAGCCGGCTCTGCGACAGTTGGACAACACTGATGACCCATTGTGTGTCAGGGCGCTAATCAGTCTGATTAATTAGGATAATCAATTAAACCCTAATTAGGAGTCATATGACACCTGTTAGGGTTTAATTGTACTAATTAATTGATGACACCTCCCAATTAGCCTAATTGGGAGGTGTCAGCCAGACAGTCTGGCGCCAATGACACCCAATGACACCCATAGGGTGATAATTGGGTGTCATATGACACCCAATGGGTGTCAGTGGGGTCCAACTGTCGCAGAGCCGCCCAAGACCCTACTACTGCTGTGGGTGGAAACGTTCTAGAACAGACAGGTACCTTTAAGGCGACTGTTGTTGTTGGTGACCATTCAGCGACAACAGTATTTGTTATTTGTTTTGACGTCATTGGTTGCTACTTATCACTGGAAACTTGCAGAAACCTAACAATTGTAAGTCCAACATTTCCACATCCTATGGAACATGCTCTCACAATAAATAATATTGATAGTGACCATGAACAGCTATACATTGTAGACGAGATCACTAAAGTTAGTCCTATCGCCACCGACATAGAAAATGATGTTTCTGAAACTTGGTCAGACAGGGAGACTTGGATTAAAACACTTCCCGAAGACGATCACTTGTTACGAAAAACCAGTGATGAAATAACTGAAAAATTACTTTCAGTATATTCAAAAGTATTTAATGCCACTGATACACTACGCCCAATGAAAGGTAAAATAGTAGGATCCCCCATGTCAATCACACTCAAACCCGACGCCAAACCTTACGCTGTACACACAGCACGACTTATCCCATATGCCATACGAGATAAGGTTAAGGAAAACCTTGATTACATGGTACAGAGTAAGATTATCGAACCTGTGGGTGATGTGCCAACTGAGTGGTGCCACCCTATTGTAGTGACACCCAAACCAAATGGGGACATTCGACTTTGCGTCGATCTTACGAAATTAAATGCACAAGTGCTGAGAACATCTTACCACACCAAAACTCCCATAGAGGCTATTGCGGGATTTACCAATGATGACAAGTTTTTTGCCAAACTAGATTTTGTGAAAGGTTATTACCTCTCGATTTTTCAGCTCAAAATTTGACGATTTTTATAACCCCTTTCGGCAAATTTAAATTTCTTCGGTCACCAATGGGTTTTGTTTCCCCAGGAGACAGCTACTCCTTCCGTGGGGATTGTGCACTTATAGACTTAAATGTACAAAAGGTAATCAATGATATTGGTATAGGTGCCCCTACATTACATAGCCTCATTCGATTGGTATGCAATGTTCTAGAACGATGTGCACGACATAACATCACTATTAGTAAACATAAATCAATCCTCTGCGCGGAAGAAATCGAATTTGTCGGCTACAGACTTTCTCATGGTAATATTTCAGTTAATGGTACGAAATTAAAAGCTATTGCAGAATTTCCAACACCAACAACTAGGTCTGATTTACGTAGTTTTCTTGGTCTTGTAAACCAATTGGGCTCGTTCAGTTCTCAAATAGCAGTTGCAGTAAGCCCATTACGGGATCTAATCAGCACAAAAAATGAATTCAATTGGTTAATAGAGCATTCCATTGCTTTCAAAGAAGTTACAAAACTTTTAGTGTCTCCGCCGATATTGGGAATGTTTGACCCCTCATGTGAGACAGTCCTCCAAACTGATGCTTCAAGGAAGTATGGACTCGGGTTTGTTTTGTTACAAAAACAATCCGATAAATGGAGACTCATCCAGTGTGGAAGCCGTTTTTTAAAGGATGCAGAGACAAGATACGCGATGCTGGAACTTGAAGCGTTGGCAATTTTGTGGTCGATTAGAAAATGCCATTTATATTTGGGAGGACTCCCTGATTTCACCGTGATTACAGATCACCAACCTTTGGTGTCCATTTTTAATAAATATGGATTAGTTGATATCGATAATAACCGGGTATTAAATTATCGATCCAAATTGACGCATACACATTCAATGTTATTTGGAAAAAGGGGAAAGACCATGCGATCCCAGATGCCCTCTCCCGTGCTCCCATCGAGGATATAGATATTGAAAACGAAGAGTCTGAATCATTAGCAATTGAGCAGGAAGTTTTATTTGTCAATGCTATAGAAGAAGCCGTACATAACATCTCTGACTTAACTCTAGAAAAATTGCAGGAATCCGCCCACTTAGATCCCGATTATCAGCAGCTTATAAACGCGATAGTAAATAGTTTTGCTAACGTCGATAACAAATATATCAATCAATTCAAAAAATCACAAAACGAACTTTCTGTTAAAGATGGCCTTACACTTAGAGGTCAACAGATAGTTATACCACCGTCAGCCATAAAAGATGTTTTGCGAAAGCTGCATGCCAGCCATCAGGGCATAGAAAGAACCAAACGCCGTGCTCGTCAATGCGTGTTTTGGCCTGGTTATTCTTCTGATATAAAGTCAACAGTAGAAGCATGTACTGCGTGCCAACGTTATCAACCATCTCAGATTTTAGAACCTATGTTACATCACGTTATACCGTCCCGGGCTTTTGCTTCAGTATCAGCTGATTTCTTCCAGTATGCTAGCCACCACTATGTTGTTTATGTTGACAGATACTCCGGTTACATTATTGTTGAGAAGTTTAATCACCCACCTTCGGCAACAGATACTACAAAGGTATTCCAGAAGTTATTCTCTATGTATGGTGTTCCTAATATTATCACAACGGATAATGGTCCTCAGTTTACTGCAGAACAAACACGTTGTTTCTTTCAGAACTGGGGTGTTAAATGGAACCCGTCTTCGCCGTATCACCCTATTGGAAACGGTCATGCGGAAGTTAATGTGAAAAAAGTAAAACTTTTATTGGCAAAAACTGGTGGCGAGATTTATAGTAAAGATTTCTCAGCCGGTTTATTAGAGCTACATAACACCCCAAATGAGGACGGATTATCGCCAGCACAGCGATTATATGGCCATCCACTACGCTCCCTTTTACCCGCGCATTGGAAAGCTTATTCACCTGAGTGGCAGGAAAATGCTGATTCTGCAGATCACAGCCGATTGAATACGTCAGAGAAACGCAAATTTTATTTTGACCGTTCGGCTGTCGCCCTCACAAATATAGTGGAAGGCGCAACCGTACTCGTACAGGATGTTATTTCAAAACGTTGGGATAGACTGGCAATCGTTGTGGGAACAACAAACCACCGTCGATACCGACTACGATTCCCATCAGGACGACTTCTATGGCGCAATCGGGCCCATATACGTGCAGTTCAGAAAGAGTTACTGCAATCTCCTCCAGACAATAATCAACTATCGATTACCAAACCAAAAGTCGCAGATACTGTATGGCGTAGTAATCGTCCACACATCAAGCCAGACCGATTACAGTACCATAAACTGGGAGGTTGCTAGATCTGCTTTCCCCAACGGATATTGGACACTTTATTTTTTAAATAGATCCACTTGTTCCATGTAGATCTCAAAAAAGAGGACTTGGTATGATATCATTTATTGGTATTGGTGGAGGGACATTATTTACATTATTAATAGTAGTCAATTACATTAGGATGCCGTACAGCTGATAGTGCTATTATATGTGTTCACTTGTGTATGTATATACTACTACTAGGATCGGCATGCTGCATTGCAGCTGCATTTTTAAGAATGCTGTGCCGGCTTATCGACAAAATTGCACCGCCACAACTCCCTATCACCCATGACATTTGCTAGATCATCCGCATCTTCAAGTGTATGTATATAGGACAGGGATGGGACAGATAATTATATAGTATCTTGAATATCAAATAAATACTTTGTAATTTGTAAACATAATAATGATTTTCTATTCATTCAAAGAACCTTATTAAGGGGGGTGTACTCCCACCTTAATCTCAATCTAGGAGTCTTTTGACACTATGATTAATAGACTACCCGCGTTCTAACCTTCCGATACTATCTGTATAACATCTCCCTCTTGGAGACTTAACTCATCGGTATCTTGTGCGTCGTAGTCGTATAGAGCACGACATCGTGGGACGTTGTGGCGAGGTTTCGCCATTGGTTTCGGTTTCAAGCTCTGACGATTTCTGAAGAAATGATTTTAAAAAGATTTACTTATCTACTTAATATAAAAATGATTCTTAATGACAAAGTTAGCGCCATCTAACAGCGATGTATGGAATGATTTTTAGCTCAACAACGTAGCGCACACTTGGTATTGAAAAAAGTATATATTAGAAAATGTTAGCGCCCCTTGGGGTGGCGGAATCAACAGTGTCGGGTGATCTATTTCGTTAACATTTTATGTACTTTTTGAGCAACAAGTTTTAGTGAGACTCACGAGTCATGACATACACTACAACTGTATAGAGATAGATATATTCCAGGACATGGTGTATACAGTAAGTTTTCGGATATTGAAAATGTTCGTAAGGATAATGGAATAAATGAAAAAGGTAAATTAGAAGAAGGTTGACAGTTTGGTGATAACTTACCCGGCAATACCGGGATCGGTCTCCGGTACCAGATCCATATAGACCGGCTGGTCAAACTTCGGTTGATTTCGGGGGGCGGACGAGTGATCCTTAGAGAGCGACGGGCGACGCACTCCTTGGGGTACCCGTCCCACTACAGTCGTATGCCGTGTGCCCTTTTGCTGCTGACTGGAACCGGTATAGTGTCGCGCGGATTTAACAGGAACTCTTTCCTTAATCGGGGACGGCCCTGTAATATTGTCGGTTTTATTTAATAATATTATAATAATAATATAATAATAATAATAATATTATTAAATTAATAGTATCCGCGATAAACAGTGCCAAGAAAAACATTTACGGTCGCACAAATGATGCAGAAGTAACTTTCTTATAAACCAATTCTATTGTTACAGACTACAACATACTTACTAGAGTTAACTGGAAGACCTGGTCCTATTGTTACAGTAGCCGACTTCCCCTGCCCATTCAGTACCATCTCATTGCCGACGGGGGACTTGATGAACTTCAAGGTTCTCACATTACCTCCGACACGATCTACAAACCAGCCCTTAATATTCTTGATATCCTGTTCGCCGCGGAGCCGGTACTCAATGCTAAATAAATTCAATTTATTTTTTAAAATTTAATTATTTCAGATTAAATTTAATGTGCCCTTCTCTGCCTCGTCTGGAAGTCCGGTCGTTGTGTCCTCTACGGTAGGGACTACCCTACAGCCTACACATCACCGGTCTAACTGTTACCATCAATTTTAATCTAATTTTATCCCTCGATTCTAATCTCACTGATTTTAATTATACATTTTTTTAATTTAATTTTAATATCAATGAATTTCTTTTAATACTGTAGGCCTATATTTTTCTAAAGTTACAAAATAATAATTGATGTAATTTTACTGTTTAAAATAAGTTTACTTTTTAATTTACCATTTACCGCACATGTATTATTATAAATAGATTTAATAAAATTAACAGTACATGGCTCGTCCCACATTAATAACAATAAATTCTTAACACAAAATATTTATAGTAAACCTCCAACTAATCAAGATAGACGATTTCTAAACAAATTTTTTCGAATAATACTAAAACTCTGCGCAAATAATACTTCGCGCAGCACGTGGAACCACGTGCTACTTCAATAACTTCCGAATATGAGGCGTTCTGCAATTCGCACGCCGTTCGATGGGCAGGTATGCGGAAAGAAACCTGAGAGAGAATGGAGGACTAATGGAGGAAGCCGGAGGTATCCAGTCGGTGTATCAGAGAAGGGACTAATGGAGGAAGCCGGAGGTATCCAGTCGGTGTATCAGAGAAGGGACTAAGGGAGGAAGCCGGAGGTATCCAGTCGGTGTATCAGAGAAGGGACTAAGGGAGGAAGCCGGAGGTATCCAGTCGGTGTATCAGAGAAGGGACTAATGGAGCAAGCCGGAGGTATCCAGTCGGTGTATCAGAGAAGGGACTAAGGGAGGAAGCCGGAGGTATCCAGTCGGTGTATCAGAGAAGGGACTAAGGGGGGAAGCCGGAGGTATCCAGTCGGTGTATCAGAGAAGGGACTAATGGAGGAAGCCGGAGGTATCCAGTCGGTGTATCAGAGAAGGGACTAAGGGAGGAAGCCGGAGGTATCCAGTCGGTGTATCAGAGAAGGGACTAATGGGGGAAACCGGAGGTATCCAGTCGGGGTATCAGAGAAGGGACTAAGGGAGGAAGCCGGAGGTATACAGTCGGTGTATCAGAGAAGGGACTAATGGAGGAAGCCGGAGGTATCCAGTCGGTGTATCAGAGAAGGGACTAATGGAGGAAGCCGGAGGTATCCAGTCGGTGTATCAGAGAAGGGACTAATGGAGCAAGCCGGATGTATCCAGTCGGTGTATCAGAGAAGGGACTAAGGGAGGACGCCGGAAGTATCCAGTCGGTGTATCAGAGAAGGGACTAAGGGAGGAAGCCGGAGGTATCCAGTCGGTGTATCAGAGAAGGGACTAATGGAGGAAGCCGGAGGTATCCAGTCGGTGTATCAGAGAAGGGACTAAGGGGGGAAGCCGGAGGTATCCAGTCGGTGTATCAGAGAAGGGACTAAGGGAGGAAGCCGGAGGTATCCAGTCGGTGTATCAGAGAAGGGACTAAGGGAGGAAGCCGGAGGTATCCAGTCGGTGTATCAGAGAAGGGACTAAGGGAGGAAGCCGGAGGTATCCAGTCGGTGTATCAGAGAAGGGACTAAGGGAGGAAGCCGGAGGTATCCAGTCGGTGTATCAGAGAAGGGACTAATGGAGCAAGCCGGAGGTATCCAGTCGGTGTATCAGAGAAGGGACTAAGGGAGGAAGCCGGAGGTATCCAGTCGGTGTATCAGAGAAGGGACTAAGGGGGGAAGCCGGAGGTATCCAGTCGGTGTATCAGAGAAGGGACTAATGGAGGAAGCCGGAGGTATCCAGTCGGTGTATCAGAGAAGGGACTAAGGGAGGAAGCCGGAGGTATCCAGTCGGTGTATCAGAGAAGGGACTAAGGGAGGAAGCCGGAGGTATCCAGTCGGTGTATCAGAGAAGGGACTAATGGAGGAAGCCGGAGGTATCCAGTCGGTGTATCAGAGAAGGGACTAAGGGAGGAAGCCGGAGGTATCCAGTCGGTGTATCAGAGAAGGGACTAATGGGGGAAACCGGAGGTATCCAGTCGGTGTATCAGAGAAGGGACTAATGGGGGAAACCGGAGGTATCCAGTCGGGGTATCAGAGAAGGGACTAAGGGAGGAAGCCGGAGGTATACAGTCGGTGTATCAGAGAAGGGACTAATGGAGGAAGCCGGAGGTATCCAGTCGGTGTATCAGAGAAGGGACTAATGGAGGAAGCCGGAGGTATCCAGTCGGTGTATCAGAGAAGGGACTAAGGGAGGAAGCCGGAGGTATCCAGTCGGTGTATCAGAGAAGGGACTAAGGGAGGAAGCCGGAGGTATCCAGTCGGTGTATCAGAGAAGGGACTAATGGAGCAAGCCGGAGGTATCCAGTCGGTGTATCAGAGAAGGGACTAAGGGAGGAAGCCGGAGGTATCCAGTCGGTGTATCAGAGAAGGGACTAAGGGGGGAAGCCGGAGGTATCCAGTCGGTGTATCAGAGAAGGGACTAATGGAGGAAGCCGGAGGTATCCAGTCGGTGTATCAGAGAAGGGACTAAGGGAGGAAGCCGGAGGTATCCAGTCGGTGTATCAGAGAAGGGACTAATGGGGGAAACCGGAGGTATCCAGTCGGGGTATCAGAGAAGGGACTAAGGGAGGAAGCCGGAGGTATACAGTCGGTGTATCAGAGAAGGGACTAAGGGAGGAAGCCGGAGGTATCCAGTCGGTGTATCAGAGAAGGGACTAAGGGAGGAAGCCGGAGGTATCCAGTCGGTGTATCAGAGAAGGGACTAAGGGAGGAAGCCGGAGGTATCCAGTCGGTGTATCAGAGAAGGGACTAAGGGAGGAAGCCGGAGGTATCCAGTCGGTGTATCAGAGAAGGGACTAAGGGAGGAAGCCGGAGGTATCCAGTCGGTGTATCAGAGAAGGGACTAAGGGAGGAAGCCGGAGGTATCCAGTCGGTGTATCAGAGAAGGGACTAAGGGAGGAAGCCGGAGGTATCCAGTCGGTGTATCAGAGAAGGGACTAATGGAGGAAGCCGGAGGTATCCAGTCGGTGTATCAGAGAAGGGACTAATGGAGGAAGCCGGAGGTATCCAGTCGGTGTATCAGAGAAGGGACTAAGGGAGGAAGCCGGAGGTATCCAGTCGGTGTATCAGAGAAGGGACTAATGGAGGAAGCCGGAGGTATCCAGTCGGTGTATCAGAGAAGGGACTAAGGGGGGAAGCCGGAGGTATCCAGTCGGTGTATCAGAGAAGGGACTAAGGGAGGAAGCCGGAGGTATCCAGTCGGTGTATCAGAGAAGGGACTAAGGGAGGAAGCCGGAGGTATCCAGTCGGTGTATCAGAGAAGGGACTAAGGGAGGAAGCCGCAGGTATCCAGTCGGTGTATCAGAGAAGGGACTAAGGGAGGAAGCCGGAGGTATCCAGTCGGTGTATCAGAGAAGGGACTAAGGGAGGACGCCGGAAGTATCCAGTCGGTGTATCAGAGAAGGGACTAATGGAGGAAGCCGGAGGTATCCAGTCGGTGTATCAGAGAAGGGACTAATGGGGGAAACCGGAGGTATCCAGTCGGGGTATCAGAGAAGGGACTAATGGAGGAAGCCGGAGGTATCCAGTCGGTGTATCAGAGAAGGGACTAATGGAGGAAGCCGGAGGTATCCAGTCGGTGTATCAGAGAAGGGACTAATGGAGGAAGCCGGAGGTATCCAGTCGGTGTATCAGAGAAGGGACTAATGGAGGAAGCCGGAGGTATCCAGTCGGTGTATCAGAGAAGGGACTAAGGGAGGAAGCCGGAGGTATCCAGTCGGTGTATCAGAGAAGGGACTAAGGGAGGAAGCCGGAGGTATCCAGTCGGTGTATCAGAGAAGGGACTAAGGGAGGAAGCCGGAGGTATCCAGTCGGTGTATCAGAGAAGGGACTAATGGAGCAAGCCGGAGGTATCCAGTCGGTGTATCAGAGAAGGGACTAAGGGAGGAAACCGGAGGTATCCAGTCGGTGTATCAGAGAAGGGACTAAGGGAGGACGCCGGAAGTATCCAGTCGGTGTATCAGAGAAGGGACTAAGGGAGGACGCCGGAAGTATCCAGTCGGTGTATCAGAGAAGGGACTAATGGAGGAAGCCGGAGGTATCCAGTCGGGGTATCAGAGAAGGGACTAAGGGAGGAAGCCGGAGGTATCCAGTCGGTGTATCAGAGAAGGGACTAAGGGAGGAAGCCGGAGGTATCCAGTCGGTGTATCAGAGAAGGGACTAAGGGAGGAAGCCGGAGGTATCCAGTCGGTGTATCAGAGAAGGGACTAAGGGAGGAAGCCGGAGGTATCCAGTCGGTGTATCAGAGAAGGGACTAAGGGAGGAAGCCGGAGGTATCCAGTCGGTGTATCAGAGAAGGGACTAAGGGAGGAAGCCGGAGGTATCCAGTCGGTGTATCAGAGAAGGGACTAATGGAGCAAGCCGGAGGTATCCAGTCGGTGTATCAGAGAAGGGACTAATGGAGCAAGCCGGAGGTATCCAGTCGGTGTATCAGAGAAGGGACTAAGGGAGGACGCCGGAAGTATCCAGTCGGTGTATCAGAGAAGGGACTAATGGAGGAAGCCGGAGGTATCCAGTCGGGGTATCAGATAAGGGACTAAGGGAGGAAGCCGTAGGTATCCAGTCGGTGTATCAGAGAAGGGACTAAGGGAGGGAGCCGGAGGTATCCAGTCGGTGTATCAGAGAAGGGACTAAGGGAGGAAGCCGGAGGTATCCAGTCGGTGTATCAGAGAAGGGACTAAGGGAGGAAGCAGGAGGTATCCAGTCGGTGTATCAGAGAAGGGACTAAGGGAGGAAGCAGGAGGTATCCAGTCGGTGTATCAGAGAAGGGACTAAGGGAGGAAGCCGGAGGTATCCAGTCGGTGTATCAGAGAAGGGACTAAGGGAGGAAGCCGGAGGTATCCAGTCGGTGTATCAGAGAAGGGACTAAGGGAGGACGCCGGAGGTATCCAGTCGGTGTATCAGAGAAGGGACTAAGGGAGGACGCCGGAAGTATCCAGTCGGTGTATCAGAGAAGGGACTAAGGGAGGAAGCCGGAGGTATCCAGTCGGTGTATCAGAGAAGGGACTAAGGGAGGAAGCCGGAGGTATCCAGTCGGTGTATCAGAGAAGGGACTAAGGGAGGAAGCCGGAGGTATCCAGTCGGTGTATCAGAGAAGGGACTAAGGGAGGAAGCTCGGAGGTATCCAGTCGGTGTATCAGAGAAGGGACTAAGGGAGGAAGCCGGAGGTATCCAGTCGGTGTATCAGAGAAGGGACTAATGGAGGAAGCCGGAGGTATCCAGTCGGTGTATCAGAGAAGGGACTAAGGGAGGAAGCCGGAGGTATCCAGTCGGTGTATCAGAGAAGGGACTAATGGGGGAAACCGGAGGTATCCAGTCGGGGTATCAGAGAAGGGACTAATGGAGGAAGCCGGAGGTATCCAGTCGGTGTATCAGAGAAGGGACTAAGGGAGGAAGCCGGAGGTATCCAGTCGGTGTATCAGAGAAGGGACTAAGGGAGGAAGCCGGAGGTATCCAGTCGGTGTATCAGAGAAGGGACTAAGGGAGGAAGCCGGAGGTATCCAGTCGGTGTATCAGAGAAGGGACTAATGGAGGAAGCCGGAGGTATCCAGTCGGGGTATCAGAGAAGGGACTAATGACGTGGAATTGTCTGGTGATGGATGACTCATCCTTCGGGTTCGGCTCTATAGAACTCAGTGGGGAGTACGATGACGTCACATCGTGTATCAAACTATTTATTGCTATCTATTTATATTCTATCTATTATAACTATCTATTTCCCTATCGTCTTACGACTGCCGATGCACGACTTTACTACTACTACTACTTTAACACTAACGTGTTTGAGAAAGACAGTGTAAGATCTCGATTAGTTAAATCTTTGTATTTTTTTGACAACGTCATTAACAACTCCGTCTTAAACACACTGGAGAGAAGCGTGTCGTATTCTTCGTCTACGCGGATTACTATTAAGTCATCTTGAAGTGAACTGCAATATAATTTTAAAATTATTAAAGACAAGCGAAAATAACAGTCTTAATATTTCGCTGTCAACTCACATATATATATTTTTGCTAATTTTTATAAAGACCGGGCAGGTAGAGAAGCTAATCTGTTGTACGATACGTGATAAAGAAGAGTCATAAGAAGTGACTGCAGGGAAGGGCTGGGTTTTATCATTTGTAAGTAACTGAGGTTGTACAATGCATAAAAAAAAAATTTTTCATTTAAGGAAGTAGAATTTAGCTCTATAACTTTTTTAAAATTATATTTAAGAATAGTTAAGATAATTAACTATATGGTACATCAAAATAAACTTACCTCAAACTAATGGAACTTATGGATTCAATGGCTAACTTCCGTTTAACTACCTCCACCACTGTTCCTCTCTCCGGGCCTTTTTTAATCACTTCCCTTCCAACCATGTAAAGGAATTTGTTTGACAGCAGGAGGTCTCTTTTAGCAACCTGTTGTGTTAAAGTTTCGCAATATATTGCAGTATAGAGCATAAATAAATTAACTACATACATACCTACCCGCTATAGAAGAAGAAGGTACAGAAGGTCCTACCTTATATACCTATAACCTATGGTATATACCTACCCACTACGTACAGCTATAGGTCCCCATTGTATATACCTACCCACTACGTACAGCTATAGGTCCCCATTGTATATACCTACCCACTACGAACGTACAGCTATAGGTCCCCATTGTATATACCTACCCACTACGTACAGCTATAGGTCCCCATTGTATATACCTACCCACTACGTACAGCTATAGGTCCTCATTGTATATACCTACCCACTACGTACAGCTATAGGTCCTCATTGTATATACCTACCCACTACGAACGTACAGCTATAGGTCCCCATTGTATATACCTACCCACTACGAACGTACAGCTATAGGTCCTCATTGTATATACCTACCCACTACGAACGTACAGCTATAGGTCCCCATTGTATATACCTACCCACTACGAACGTACAGCTATAGGTCCCCATTGTATATACCTACCCACTACGTACAGCTATAGGTCCCCATTGTATATACCTACCCACTACGTACAGCTATAGGTCCCCATTGTATATACCTACCCACTACGTACAGCTATAGGTCCCCATTGTATATACCTACCCACTACGTACAGCTATAGGTCCTCATTGTATATACCTACCCACTACGAACGTACAGCTATAGGTCCTCATTGTATATACCTACCCACTACGTACAGCTATAGGTCCCCATTGTATATACCTACCCACTACGTACAGCTATAGGTCCCCATTGTATATACCTACCCACTACGTACAGCTATAGGTCCCCATTGTATATACCTACCCACTACGTACAGCTATAGGTCCCCATTGTATATACCTACCCACTACGAACGTACAGCTATAGGTCCTCATTGTATATACCTACCCACTACGTACAGCTATAGGTCCCCATTGTATATACCTACCCACTACGTACAGCTATAGGTCCCCATTGTATATACCTACCCACTACGTACAGCTATAGGTCCCCATTGTATATACCTACCCACTACGTACAGCTATAGGTCCCCATTGTATATACCTACCCACTACGTACAGCTATAGGTCCCCATTGTATATACCTACCCACTACGTACAGCTATAGGTCCTCATTGTATATACCTACCCACTACGTACAGCTATAGGTCCTCATTGTATATACCTACCCACTGCGTACAGCTATAGGTCCTCATTGTATATACCTACCCACTACGTACAGCTATAGGTCCCCATTGTATATACCTACCCACTACGTACAGCTATAGGTCCCCATTGTATATACCTACCCACTACGTACAGCTATAGGTCCTCATTGTATATACCTACCCACTACGAACGTACAGCTATAGGTCCTCATTGTATATACCTACCCACTACGTACAGCTATAGGTCCTCATTGTATATACCTACCCACTACGTACAGCTATAGGTCCTCATTGTATATACCTACCCACTACGTACAGCTATAGGTCCCCATTGTATATACCTACCCACTACGTACAGCTATAGGTCCTCATTGTATATACCTACCCACTACGTACAGCTATAGGTCCTCATTGTATATACCTACCCACTACGTACGTACAGCTATAGGTCCTCATTGTATATACCTACCCACTACGTACGTACAGCTATAGGTCCCCATTGTATATACCTACCCACTACGTACAGCTATAGGTCCTCATTGTATCTACCTACCCACTACGTACGTACAGCTATAGGTCCTCATTGTATATACCTACCCACTACGTACAGCTATAGGTCCCCATTGTATATACCTACCCACTACGTACGTACAGCTATAGGTCCTCATTGTATATACCTACCCACTACGTACAGCTATAGGTCCCCATTGTATATACCTACCCACTACGTACAGCTATAGGTCCTCATTATATATACCTACCCACTACGTACAGCTATAGGTCCTCATTGTATATACCTACCCACTACGTACGTACAGCTATAGGTCCTCATTGTATATACCTACCCACTACGTACAGCTATAGGTCCTCATTGTATATACCTACCCACTACGTACAGCTATAGGTCCTCATTGTATATACCTACCCACTACGTACAGCTATAGGTCCTCATTGTATATACCTACCCACTACGAACGTACAGCTATAGGTCCCCATTGTATATACCTACCCACTACGTACAGCTATAGGTCCCCATTGTATATACCTACCCACTACGTACGTACAGCTATAGGTCCCCATTGTATATACCTACCCACTACGTACAGCTATAGGTCCCCATTGTATATACCTACCCACTACGTACAGCTATAGGTCCCCATTGTATATACCTACCCACTACGTACGTACAGCTATAGGTCCCCATTGTATATACCTACCCACTACGAACGTACAGCTATAGGTCCCCATTGTATATACCTACCCACTACGTACAGCTATAGGTCCTCATTGTATATACCTACCCACTACGTACAGCTATAGGTCCTCATTGTATATACCTACCCACTACGTACAGCTATAGGTCCCCATTGTATATACCTACCCACTACGAACGTACAGCTATAGGTCCTCATTGTATATACCTACCCACTACGTACAGCTATAGGTCCCCATTGTATATACCTACCCACTACGTACAGCTATAGGTCCCCATTGTATATACCTACCCACTACGTACAGCTATAGGTCCCCATTGTATATACCTACCCACTACGTACAGCTATAGGTCCCCATTGTATATACCTACCCACTACGAACGTACAGCTATAGGTCCTCATTGTATATACCTACCCACTACGTACAGCTATAGGTCCCCATTGTATATACCTACCCACTACGTACAGCTATAGGTCCCCATTGTATATACCTACCCACTACGTACAGCTATAGGTCCCCATTGTATATACCTACCCACTACGTACAGCTATAGGTCCTCATTGTATATACCTACCCACTACGTACAGCTATAGGTCCCCATTGTATATACCTACCCACTACGTACGTACAGCTATAGGTCCCCATTGTATATACCTACCCACTACGTACAGCTATAGGTCCCCATTGTATATACCTACCCACTACGTACAGCTATAGGTCCCCATTGTATATACCTACCCACTACGTACAGCTATAGGTCCTCATTGTATATACCTACCCACTACGTACAGCTATAGGTCCTCATTGTATATACCTACCCACTACGTACAGCTATAGGTCCCCATTGTATATACCTACCCACTACGAACGTACAGCTATAGGTCCCCATTGTATATACCTACCCACTACGTACAGCTATAGGTCCCCATTGTATATACCTACCCACTACGTACAGCTATAGGTCCTCATTGTATATACCTACCCACTACGAACGTACAGCTATAGGTCCCCATTGTATATACCTACCCACTACGAACGTACAGCTATAGGTCCTCATTGTATATACCTACCCACTACGTACAGCTATAGGTCCCCATTGTATATACCTACCCACTACGTACAGCTATAGGTCCCCATTGTATATACCTACCCACTACGTACAGCTATAGGTCCTCATTGTATATACCTACCCACTACGTACAGCTATAGGTCCTCATTGTATATACCTACCCACTACGTACAGCTATAGGTCCCCATTGTATATACCTACCCACTACGTACGTACAGCTATAGGTCCCCATTGTATATACCTACCCACTACGTACAGCTATAGGTCCCCATTGTATATACCTACCCACTACGTACAGCTATAGGTCCCCATTGTATATACCTACCCACTACGTACAGCTATAGGTCCTCATTGTATATACCTACCCACTACGTACAGCTATAGGTCCTCATTGTATATACCTACCCACTACGTACAGCTATAGGTCCCCATTGTATATACCTACCCACTACGTACAGCTATAGGTCCCCATTGTATATACCTACCCACTACGTACAGCTATAGGTCCTCATTGTATATACCTACCCACTACGTACAGCTATAGGTCCTCATTGTATATACCTACCCACTACGTACAGCTATAGGTCCCCATTGTATATACCTACCCACTACGTACAGCTATAGGTCCCCATTGTATATACCTACCCACTACGTACAGCTATAGGTCCCCATTGTATATACCTACCCACTACGTACAGCTATAGGTCCCCATTGTATATACCTACCCACTACGTACAGCTATAGGTCCCCATTGTATATACCTACCCACTACGTACAGCTATAGGTCCTCATTGTATATACCTACCCACTACGTACAGCTATAGGTCCTCATTGTATATACCTACCCACTACGTACAGCTATAGGTCCTCATTGTATATACCTACCCACTACGTACAGCTATAGGTCCTCATTGTATATACCTACCCACTACGTACAGCTATAGGTCCTCATTGTATATACCTACCCACTACGTACAGCTATAGGTCCCCATTGTATATACCTACCCACTACCGTACAGCTATAGGTCCCCATTGTATATACCTACCCACTACGTACAGCTATAGGTCCTCATTGTATATACCTACCCACTACGTACAGCTATAGGTCCCCATTGTATATACCTACCCACTACGTACAGCTATAGGTCCCCATTGTATATACCTACCCACTACGTACAGCTATAGGTCCCCATTGTATATACCTACCCACTACGAACGTACAGCTATAGGTCCCCATTGTATATACCTACCCACTACGTACAGCTATAGGTCCCCATTGTATATACCTACCCACTACGACGTACAGCTATAGGTCCCCATTGTATATACCTACCCACTACGACGTACAGCTATAGGTCCCCATTGTATATACCTACCCACTACGTACAGCTATAGGTCCCCATTGTATATACCTACCCACTACGTACAGCTATAGGTCCCCATTGTATATACCTACCCACTACGTACAGCTATAGGTCCTCATTGTATATACCTACCCACTACGTACAGCTATAGGTCCCCATTGTATATACCTACCCACTACGTACAGCTATAGGTCCTCATTGTATATACCTACCCACTACGTACAGCTATAGGTCCTCATTGTATATACCTACCCACTACGTACAGCTATAGGTCCTCATTGTATATACCTACCCACTACGTACAGCTATAGGTCCTCATTGTATATACCTACCCACTACGAACGTACAGCTATAGGTCCTCATTGTATATACCTACCCACTACGTACAGCTATAGGTCCCCATTGTATATACCTACCCACTACGTACAGCTATAGGTCCCCATTGTATATACCTACCCACTACGTACAGCTATAGGTCCTCATTGTATATACCTACCCACTACGTACAGCTATAGGTCCTCATTGTATATACCTACCCACTACGTACGTACAGCTATAGGTCCTCATTGTATATACCTACCCACTACGTACAGCTATAGGTCCTCATTGTATATACCTACCCACTACGTACAGCTATAGGTCCTCATTGTATATACCTACCCACTACGTACAGCTATAGGTCCTCATTGTATATACCTACCCACTACGACGTACAGCTATAGGTCCCCATTGTATATACCTACCCACTACGTACAGCTATAGGTCCCCATTGTATATACCTACCCACTACGTACAGCTATAGGTCCTCATTGTATATACCTACCCACTACGTACAGCTATAGGTCCTCATTGTATATACCTACCCACTACGAACGTACAGCTATAGGTCCTCATTGTATATACCTACCCACTACGTACAGCTATAGGTCCCCATTGTATATACCTACCCACTACGTACAGCTATAGGTCCCCATTGTATATACCTACCCACTACGTACAGCTATAGGTCCTCATTGTATATACCTACCCACTACGTACAGCTATAGGTCCCCATTGTATATACCTACCCACTACGAACGTACAGCTATAGGTCCTCATTGTATATACCTACCCACTACGTACAGCTATAGGTCCCCATTGTATATACCTACCCACTACGTACAGCTATAGGTCCCCATTGTATATACCTACCCACTACGTACAGCTATAGGTCCTCATTGTATATACCTACCCACTACGTACAGCTATAGGTCCCCATTGTATATACCTACCCACTACGTACAGCTATAGGTCCCCATTGTATATACCTACCCACTACGTACAGCTATAGGTCCCCATTGTATATACCTACCCACTACGTACAGCTATAGGTCCCCATTGTATATACCTACCCACTACGAACAGTAGGTCAGCATTGTGTATACCAACTCTTACCTTGAATCTGCGATCGTATTTGTTGACGGTATCGGCAAACTCCACCCTTTCCCGTCGACCAACTAAAGCTTTCAAACTCGGATTGTCTTCATAACCAATATAGTCGCCAGCAAAATTCCTACGAATTAGAGAAAATCCACCGAAATTATACAACATTTTCACCCGAACATTAGAACATAACAGACCCATTAATATTTAATCTCAATAATTTTAATATCAAAATAATAAATAAATATTATAATAAACAATAAATATAAACTGAAAGATTCGAGTAGAGTATCAAAGATCTTTGGATCCGTAAGGATGAAAGCGGGCTCAAAAGTTTTGGAATTTTCGACCAAGAGTGTTCGTAATTATATCATAATTTTACTTATTAAAAAGTCATGAAAACCAGTCATCTAACGTAAAATAAATTTGGTGGGGCTTTCACTCCATTGGAACAAATGGTTATTTCTGTGTCCAAACAGGGGTGGTACTGATCGGGCATAGTAAATTAGCGAAAATTACCTTGAAAACTCTATTCGCTAATAAAATGGCTATAAGTAGCAAACCAATAATAGTGTACAAAATGGGAAGCCTTGAGAAGAAATGATAATTCTCGCCGAGCCGAGCATCTAGTGAGCTCCCTATAATGACCAATCCAATGCCAGAGGATGCAGAAGTCAAAGTGGAGAAAGTCTCCAAGTCAAAGTCGAAAGCCAAACTCAAGTCATTGGAGCGGCCTGAAGAGTTGTTGGAGCGGCCCGGAGACCTGTCAGACCAACAGACTTACGTGACGACTAGGTCCGGAAGGGTAAGTTATGACGTAAAACCACCCTTACAGACTAGACGAGGGTCACAGTTGGTAAGTGACGGACAGAAAATGACCGACACAATGGAGCCTTTGGTTTCCAAACCTGCGGGTTTGGATTCGAAACTTCCATTAGTTAGCGGGCAACCGTCGCTGGCATTAGAGTCATGCAGTGTTTATGACAAATTACTAAATTCGTCTGCCTCTTGGCTGACAATTTGTAAAAGAACTGCGTGGTTAAGCCGATACATTTCGTACCTTTGTATAAAACATTTGAAACATTTAGGAGAACAAATGAGCGCTAATAGTGAGCGAATTCAGAAATTGAAACAACCTCTGACAGAGAATGAGATTGATCAAGCGGAATTAAAGCATTTGAAGCATAATCAAATGTGCGCCTTCCCAAAAGAATTCTATCTATTATCGGCTCAACGACCAGTTCTCTATAAACCCCTTAGAAAATGGAGTCCATTAATCCATAAGGGTTTGATTTGTCATAAATCGAGAATCCAGACTGTCGACATAAACTCACAGTTTCGGTTCCCAGTGATAATCCCTAGTCACCCAATAGAATTGCAAAGAGCGATTCTATGGGATATACATAAGAGGTTGCATCACGCGGGAAAGTTACACTGTTTGTCGACAGCGAGACAGCGATTCATTCTATTGCAGCCAAGCAGGGCAGTAGGTACTATGTACGACGCCTGTCTGGTTTGCAAGAGGGTGAACGCCAGAGTATTGGAACAGGAGATGGCTGAACTCCCGGAAGCGAGAGTGCAGGCATATGACCCACCTTTTACAAATACAGGGGTGGATTGTTTTGGTCCGATTGAGGAAAATAGTGGACGGCTGACCCACAAGCGATGGGGCCTGCTACTGACATGCATGACCAGTAGAGCCATACATATCGAGCGTGTGGCAGACATGTCGACCAAATCTCTGCTCCTGGCCTTAAAGAGATTTATGGCTAGGAGAGGACTAGTAAAGGCGTTTTACTCTGACAAGGGTACAAACTTTGTCGGAGGGAATAGCGAGTTAAACGCGGCTCATAGGGCAACGCAAAATAGAGAAATTTCTGCAGCACTTTTGCCGCAAAGAGTAGAGTGGAGATTTAATACTCCAGAAAGTCCTTGGAGAGGAGGAAGTTGGGAGCGTTTGGTTCGTTCCATAAAACTACTACTACTACTAGGTCGAGCGAACTCGGACAGTGGAAATGAGATCCTTCCAGGCTTCCCGATTCTCCATAGTTGTCGCAATTTCGTTTCTCCCAAGTTCAGTATCCCTTTCAAGTTGATCTATATATGTTATGGCAGGTCGTCCACGACTACGCTTTCCATGAGTTGGTTGCCAGAGAAGTAGATCTGGTATGACCTCGTCTTTACTTCGCCAGCAGTGCCCACTGAATCGTAATCTGCGTTCACGGAGGGTGGTTGATACAGGTGGTATTGTACCATAAAGCTCGGCGTTTGTCATGTGTTGTCTCCAGCTGATGTTTAGGGCTGCCCTTAGTAGTCTTGTGTAGCAACCATCAATTCGTTGTTCAAGTGATTTAGTCAGTGTCCAGGTCTCACCCCCGTATAAAAATACACTTTCCACTGTGGCTCGAAAGAACTTGGTCTTCAGGTGCCTGGAGAGATCTGATTTCCAGATGGTATCCATTTTTGATAGAGCTACCCAAGCCTTTGCTTTCCTAACTTCTATGTCCTTTTTGCTACTCTCTATCCATGATCCAAGGTACTGGAAGTCATCGACCTGCCTTAGTTGATTATTATCAATGGTTGTCAAGTTTCCATCAACATTAAAGGTCATGAATTCGGTCTTGGTAGCATTTATATGCAATCCAACCTCCTTAGCAGCCCTCTCCACTTTATTTAGTAGAAGCTGTGCATCTGCTAGCGTATTAGAGAGCAGGGCGATGTCATCCGCAAAGTCGGTGTCTGTGACTGTAGTTGCCGGATATCTACTACTTCTGCGTTCTTGAAGTGTGAATGCCAGATCTTCACCCTTTGTGGCCGTCTTCATTGCGTAATCCAGCACAATTACAAATAGTAATGGTGCTAATGTGTCACCTTGCAGTACGCCAGCCAGGATTGAGAAAAACTCAGTTTCACCATCTGGTGAGAGTACCTGCGCTTCTGTGTCACAATATAGCAATCCAATGCCAGCAACAATTACTTCTGGTATTCCATAAGCTCTTAGGATTTCAAGCATTTTACCTCTATGGATGGAGTCGAATGCCTTCTTGAAGTCCACAAAAGTCATGACTGCGGGGAGATTCTTTGACTTAATTCCTTCAATCAGTCTCTGTAGTGCAAGTATCTGAGCTATTGTTGATCTACTTGGTCGAAAACCGTTTTGGCTCTTACGCAGTAGTTTCTCTATGTGAGGCCTAATCCTATATAGAATCATTTTATTGTATATTTTGGCAGCTACCACAAGCAGACAGATCCCACGATAGTTTGTTGGTATGCCGAGGTCTCCTTTCTTGGGGAGAGGCTTTAGTTGACCTTTAGTCCAAATTGGTGGTGGCTTTTCCCCTTTTAACATCCGGTTGCAAACATTCAATAATGGTCTATTTAGCACTCCGGTTTTCCATACCTCCGCTGGGATTTCATCTAATCCACTCGCTTTATTATTGGACATGCTTTTAATGCTTCTTTGGAGTTCGGCAGGTGTAAAGTCCCCTGTTTCTATAGGTAGTGTCTTGTCATATATTTTCCTTGTAGGGCTGACCTCGATGTTTGGTGGCTGCCCAAGCAAGTTGCTGAAGTGATTTTTCCACTTCCCAACACGTTCTTCAGGACTATCGGCTTTGAGGCGCCCCTTTGCACAACTTTTCCGACCAGATACCTCATTTACAGTTTGCCAGGTAAGTCTTGATTGTTGCTGTATGTGAGCAGTTGTAATTGCTTCAGTTTTATCCTGTATGTACTTTTCCTGGCTGATGTTGTAGGCCAATTTAAGATCGTCCTTAGCTTTCTCAACCTTGTTAATGTTTTCGGTTGTTGGTTGTTCGGTTTTAACTTTGTAGGCTATCTTAAGATCTTCTCTCTTACAAGTAACCTAAGAGTTTTGCCATGGCACATACTGTTTTCGTTTAGGTTTCTGGGGGATATGCCTCTTAGCTGATTCCTTGTGGGCTGTTATTATATTCTGGTATATTGAATCGGTGGATTGGTCTTCATCCATTGACTGAAGTGCTTCAAAGCGGTTTTGAACTTCTACTGTATAAGCATCCTTTACAGCATTGTCAGTTCTGAGTTTCTCCCAGTCATACTTGATTTGCTTTCTTGTCCTGGGTTTGCTGGCTCTCAAACTGAGTCTGATCTCTGCAGTCACAATTCTGTGGTCCGAACCAATTAGGTTGAACGAGCTGTATGCCTCGCAGTTGATCATGCTATTTCTCCACTTTATGTTTATAAGGATGTAATCCAGTTGTGCTTGGGTTCCATTAGGGTATTGAAAGGTCCATAGCTTCCCCTTACTCTTTTCGAATGTGTTGTTTGTTGGTATCAATTCACATTCTTCCATTAGGTCTAAGAGTAAGTACCCATTTCTGTTAGAACTGGTGTTATAGGTGTAACCCTTGATGTCTTCTGGGCCAATTTGCGCATTTAGGTCACCAGCAATGGCTTTAACATTGTGTTTCGGGATGTCCTTAATAAGTCCAGTCAGTTCTTCATAAAACTTGACTGCTTGTTCTGGTTCTGATGCATTGGTTGGACTGTAGCAACATATAACTGTTGTCTTGGGATTCCCATCAAATGTTGCGATCATAACCCTGGAATTTATAGATTCGATGTTGTTTAGGGTGTTAAGTGCAAATGGGCTTAGCAGAATTCCTACTCCACCCATTGATGCATTGGCCGAGTTTCTTACTGCTGAGCTTGTTACTAACGTCCATCCATTTCCAATGTCATTGTACTTCATGGCAGTGTCTTCATGACAAATCCGATGTTCTTGGATGCAGATGATGTCGATGTTATATTCCATTGCCAGAGCGACCATGTCACCCTGTTTGGTATGTGCTTTCAGCGTGCGTGCGTTCATTGTAGCAATCTTTAGTGTCTTTTTACATTTCAACAGGTTGGTTCTTCTTTCTTCTCTGTCTTCTGTTCCAGTAGCCAATTTATCGACCCCAGCCTGGTGTACCACTGAGGGACGCGGTCCTTGTTGACCCGGGCGACGACCTAGCCGGTATTTCTCCTGGAGGGTTCTCATACTCATATCTTTCAGTTGCGGGGGTAAACCGCTTGTGGTCGCAACTCCTACAAGCGTCTTCGCAGTAGGTCGCCGTTGGTTGATTACCTTCCGCCGACCTTGTCAGCATGTCTAGCCGTTGGTTGATTACCTTCCGCCTATCCATGGCCTACAGCCCTGCTGCCGACTGTAGGGGTCCATTTGTTACACCCTGAACCAAGTGTGCCTCCTGGGTTAGGTTACCTAACACTGGTAGAGGAGCATCCAGTATAGACAGGGCGGGGCTTGTATCATCTCTAATGCAGATGCGTATCAAGCCTTTGCCTTCAATGGTGCCCTAGGCGCTATAGCCCTCAATGACTTATTTAGTTGACGGGGCTGAACCAACCCACTCTTGATAAACTAAATAATGAATAGGCTATGCTTATCGGGCCTGCCCTACTGGGCTGACAGCCATAAAACAGGCTATTGCTAAGACATTGCCTGTAAACAAACAACTTACCAACGACGAACTGGTCACAGCTTTCATCGAAATCGAGCATACACTAAACTCGAGGCCGATAGCTATGTTGCCAGACGGTGTTGCATTAACGCCGAATCATTTGCTAATGCAGAGTCCAGCGTTTCTTGTGCCGGCATCAGAACCCATTAGTGCCGACCTATACAGTCGTAAAAGCTGGAAAATAACACAATTTGTCGTGTACACATTCTGGGAATATTGGCGGGAATATTATCTTCCCACCATATCCACCAGATCAAAGTGGTACAAAACGGTTCGGAGCATCCAAAGAGGAGACTACGTATTGATAACCGAACCGATTGTCAAGAGAAAATATTGGGAGACAGGAGTCATCTTGCACATACACCCAGACGTGCAAAATATAGTGTGCACCGTCACTGTGAAAATAAGGTGCAAGTGTCCTCACCCAAAGAAGTGTAAAACTAATGGTTTACACACCTTGGACCGACCGGTCCAAGATATCGTGTTATTAGAGGAGACACGCATCGAGACAGGAGATTATAATTTGTCTCCTGCCTCAAACAAAAATTAGTGTTGGACGCAACTCACTTCGTATGCATTCCTCGTATGCAAATACTAGGAAATGCATAGGAGCGGGATTGTGGTGATTTGCGTGGAGAATTTGTCTGGTGGGTATCAAAACAAAATTTTATTTTCAAAAATGTTATTAAAAAATTTTAAAAAATTAGAAGTGAACCCAAGACAATTCCAAACGCTGTGTATAGACGCGTTTTAGAATTCGTCTATAGATACAGTAATTTGAAAAGTCGTGAAGCCTGGAAAATAGCATTTAGAAACCATGGTGACAGCTATATTATGTAGGAGTGTAAATTGAGTTCAGTAACTTCCACAGATTGGTGCCAACAGTACAACAACCAAGGTGCTAAATGTTAGTAGCACCAGAGATGTACACAGACCCCACTCAGTAGTTTGCAGTGGAGTGAGGTGTTCGATTATCAAACCTGTGGGTTTGGTATAGTCGAACGCCATAGCTATTGTCATTTCTAACTACTGTAGTCTAGTACAAGTAATGGGAGTAGTTTGGGCATCAAAAAGTGAGTCGGTCACGGCCAGTTTATCTCCGAAGTTTTTGCGCTATGCATGGGAATAGGTTAGAAGATAGTTAGGAATGAGACGGGATCTAGAGAGCCGAACCTGAACTGCTGGAAGGCGGCTGGGTAGCTCGGGAAGTTTGTCCCTCCGCACCATCTAACTGATTTACCCACAGTGTAATTGGTTTGCGTAACGAACTATTGGGATATATGTATTTGCGGCACGATGAACCGCTACCTGCCGTCCGAGATGAATTCGACGGGATTCATCTGTACCGGAGGACTCGAGGCGAGGATCAAGAGACGCCAAAGGTTTTCAGCGTATACAAGTTGTTCTACAAATGTGGTGAATGCATGAATAAACAAGATGTAGCGATTCCCAATCGACTGGACGAGCAGCATCCTGAACCGATATTAACGCGACGTCAAGCTCACCAGTTCCTTAGATACAACGAGGGAGGTTACCCAATGAGCAACCCGATGATTAGTATCGACTTTAGCGGAAAGCGACCTTCGAGACCCATTACGCCGACCGTTACGACTTTAGATCCGTATACGGAGATTAAACCCTGTTCGACACGGCATAGACACGGCGGCGGCCATTTCACTATACCGAGCCTATAAGGACCTAGAGGCGCGGCGCGAAGCAGCACGGGACTCGAGTTCCTGGACCACGTTCACTTCGCTTCACCAGGAGAGGAAGCTCATGCCTGAGTATCCAGACGAGATTAACCATACCCACGATCCGCGATTTATACGATATTTACTCCAAATTATTTCGGGAAGTTTCGACGCACGCAATATTAAGCCCGAATATGTCCAATCCTTTATATATCATCGTCGCTCTGATATATACGTCTAGATTTATTACCCAGCGCACAATTGGCGGCCTAAGGAGACTCGTTTGGGGTCATTGACCTCTGAACGAGTGGAGGATCAGGACCGCCGCGCCCACAGCGACAACAGCCAGAGCTCACAGCTCGCGGCAAGTACCAGAAGGAGGAGTCCTTGGCAAGCTCATGCCAAGGACGAGCAGTTCCATTCTACAGTTGAAGAAAGAGGAGTTGGCGGAGGCGCCCACAGGGACACGGCAAATGGGACGAGGCCGAGGGAGGAGCACCAGTCGGGAGATAGTCGGTGCCCAGGGAACGTCGTCGCCGGTTCCGGGAAGTGATGCCTCAAGGACGCCATCAACAGAGTCTACAGGGGGTGGACTGGTGTATCTGGAGAGGGGAGCGAGCCCGAGAGACCCAGGAGCTAGCCGATGAGACTATAATATCACGGAGCGACAGAATCTAGACATATACATCATCGTCGCTCTGATGTATATCATAGGTTTTGATCAATCATTCGACTGGACTCCTATACACTGGTCATATCCATATTTTTAGAATTTTATTTCCGAAGGCCGAAAAATATTGAAAAGAAATACTTTTACTTTATAGTCCGTTGGAAATAGTAAATACTTTATACTATATTTGATTTTGTGTATATGACTTTATTTGCTCTAAAGTTTATTGAAAGAGGCAAAGGAAGTGATTGGGGAGACAAACCCGCGGGTTTGGCTTACTCCTTTCACTTATGCATTATAATCCAATTTACACTAAAACTTCTTAAAGGTTGAGAGATTTCTCAAAGGAAAGTGCTCTTCAATTCACAAGCCGGAACCCAACATCATTGGAATTCGTTTCAACCTTCAACCAATCAATAACAATATAAGAGATTACATTACTCATTCAACCTTCAACCAATCAATATTGCAAGATTTACCTATTGAGACTGTACCGGCGTCTCTCTTTCTTCCCACACAGTATATCGGCAGCGGCTTCCCGTAATCTCATATAGTATTTATCAGCGTTGAACCGACGGAAGGCTTTCTGTATAATACGCGCGTAATGGTCGAATTTACGTTCACGCATCTCCTCCAGAAGAAACAACTACAATAATAAAATACTTCAGATTAATCGTTGCCTGAATTAGATCTTACTGTGTGTTAGGGAAATTATATACATACTGTATAAAATAGTAAAACAGTTTCAGTTTATCTTCCCAATGCTACAGAGGGTCCCTCTCTCCTACGACTTACACTTTCCAGCGGCTCCCTCTCTCCTACGACTTACGCTTTCCAGCGGCTCCCTCTCTCCTATGACTTACGCTTTCCAGCGGCTCCCTCTCTCCTACGACTTACGCTTTCCAGCGGCTCCCTCTCTCCTATGACTTACGCTTTCCAGCGGCTCCCTACGCTTTCCAGCGGCTCCCTCTCTCCTATGACTTACGCTTTCCAGCGGCTCCCTCTCTCCCACAACTTACGCTTTCCGGCGCTTTGATGAAGAGTTTAGTCGTTCCGCACTGCCATTGGTCATTGTCCATTTTCACCGCCGACATCAAATGACGGACTCCGGATTTCGGATCGCCTTTCCACGCCGGCCATGTTTCTTTCGTGATGATGGCGTATCTATAGCAATAGTAAATAACAATAAAATAAAGTTTCACTCTTTAATTAATTTTATTTAAAACATTAAGGGGGGGGGGGGGGGGGGTAGCGCATTTTCTGTCCAAAAAGTCGAATTTTTTAAACATATCCTATTTGATGCAGAATTTCATGCTGAATCCAAATATGGAAACCGTTTTCCCATATGTTGCTTAGTTTTCGAGATATCTGGGATAGAAGATACTGGCTCCGATACATCGCGATATCGGTAAAGGAGATGAAGTTTGGGGTTTGCATTCAATTTCTGCAAATTTCTGTGCTCAGTGGTGCTAATTGGATGTCTCCACGAGAAAGAGCATAAAATTTCAATTGAGTATGTCTTTTTTTATGATTATTTGACCTACTGATCAGTTTATAAGACAATTTCAAGTCTCCGGAATGAAGATGGGACTCGAATAAGCAACTCTGCGGTCTTTGCGGGATTACACGGAATAGACTTATCGGTCATCGGAGATCTTCAAAATGTATAATCTCCAGTTCTAGTGGTCGTATGGAGTTCGTTTTGGGCTCATTCGAAAGCTCTTTTCTCAGAGACCAAAGTTACCATTTGGTTTGGCGAACTCTTGAAAGCTGCCTGAGCAATCATAACTTGAACAAAATTTGCAAGGCATATTTTACCCAAATTCATGTTATGTTGCTTCACAACCATTTTATCTTAAATCAAATGGTAACTTTGTTCTCTAAGAAAAGAGCTTTCGAATGAGCCTAAAACGAACTTCGTACGACCACTAGAACTGGAGATTATACATTTTGAAGATCTCCGATGACGATAAGTCTATTCCATGTAATCCCGCAAAGACCGCGAGTCGCTTATTCGAGTCCCATCTTCATTCCGGAGACTTGAAGTTGTCTTATAAACTGACAAGTAGGTCCAATAATCATAAAAAAATACCTTCTCAACTAAAATTTTGTGCTCTTTCACGTGGAGACATCTAATTGGCGCCACTGAGCACAGAAATTTGCAGAAATTGAATGCAAACCCAAACTTCATCGCCTTTACCGATATTGGGATATATCGGAGCCAGAATCTTCTATCCATGATATCTCGAAAACTAAGCAAGATATGGGAAAACGGTTTCCATATTTGGATTCAGCATGAAATTCTGCATCAGATAGGATATGTTTCAAAAATTCGTCTTTTTGGTCAGAAAATGCGCTACCCCCCCCCCCCCCCCCCCTTAAGGGAAAGGAACAGGTTACAGTGATGTTGTTTTCTAACCAGAACAATATAAACGAAACTTGATTTCACTTGAGGTTTAATTTGCACTGGAATTTATTTTTTACAGTTGCTGTCAATTTGCGCCACTATGCAAACACCTATATTAGTCGAGTAGACGATTGGTACACTTTACTGACGAACCGTTCTCCAGCATACGCAAAGTAGATGCATGGTACATTTTACTAACGAACTGTTCTCCAGTGTACGCTGAGTAGACGATTGGTACATATTACTGATGAACCATTCTCCAGCATACGCCGAGTAGACGATTGGTACATTTTACTGATGAACCGTTCTCCAGTGTACGCCGAGTAGATGATTGGTACATTTTACTGATGAACCATTCTCCAGCGTATGCCGAGTAGACACTTGGTACATTTTACTGACAAACCATTCTCCAGTGTACGCCGAGTAGATGATTGGAACATTTTACTGACAAGCCGTTCTCCTGTGTACACCGAGTAGACGATTGGTACATTTTACTGATGAACCGTTCTCCAGTGTACGCCGAGTAGACGATTGGTACATTTTACTGATGAACCATTCTCCAGTGTACGCCAAGTAGATGATTAATACATTTTACTGATGAACCCTTCTCCAGCATACGCCGAGTAGATGATTGGTACCTTTTACTGATGAACCATTCTCTAGTGTACGCCGAGTAGATGATTGGTACATTTTACTGATGAACCATTCCCCAGCGTATGCCGAGTAGACGATTGGTACGTTTTACTGATGAACCGTTCCCCAGTGTATGCCGAGTAGACGATTGGTACATTTTACTGATGAACCGTTCTCCAGTGTACGCCGAGTAGACGATTGGTACATTTTACTGACGAACCGTTCTCCAGTGTACGCCGAGTAGACGATTGGTACATTTTACTGATGAACCATTCTCCAGTGTACGCCGAGTAGATGATTGGTACATTTTACTGATGAACCGTTCTCCAGTGTGCGCCGAGTATATGATTGGTACATTTTACTGATGAACCGTTCACCAGCGTACGCCAAGTAGATGATTGGTACATTTTACTGACAAACCGTTCTCCAGTGTACGCCGAGTAGATGATTGGTACATTTTACTGATGAACCATTCTCCAGTGTATGCCGAGTAGATGATTGGTACATTTTACTGATGAACCGTTCTCCAGTGTACGCCGAGTAGATGATTGGTACATTTTACTGATGAACCATTCTCCAGCGTATGCCGAGTAGACACTTGGTACATTTTACTGACAAACCATTCTCCAGTGTACGCTGAGTAGATGATTGGAACATTTTACTGACAAGCCGTTCTCCTGTGTACACCGAGTAGACGATTGGTACATTTTACTGATGAACCGTTCTCCAGTGTACGCCGAGTAGACGATTGGTACATTTTACTGATGAACCATTCTCCAGTGTATGCCAAGTAGATGATAAGTACATTTTACTGATGAACCCTTCTCCAGCATACGCCGAGTAGATGATTGGTACCTTTTACTGATGAACCATTCTCCAGTGTACGCCGAGTAGATGATTGGTACATTTTACTGATGAACCATTCTCCAGCGTATGCCGAGTAGACGATTGGTACGTTTTACTGACGAACCGTTCTCCAGTGTATGCCGAGTAGACGATTGGTACATTTTACTGATGAACCGTTCTCCAGTGTACGCCGAGTAGACGATTGGTACATTTTACTGACGAACCGTTCTCCAGTGTACGCCGAGTAGACGATTGGTACATTTTACTGATGAACCATTCTCCAGTGTACGCCGAGTAGATGATTGGTACATTTTACTGATGAACCGTTCTCCAGTGTGCGCCGAGTATATGATTGGTACATTTTACTGATGAACCGTTCACCAGTGTACGCCAAGTAGATGATTGGTACATTTTACTGACAAACCGTTCTCCAGTGTACGCCGAGTAGATGATTGGTACATTTTACTGATGAACCATTCTCCAGTGTATGCCGAGTAGATGATTGGTACATTTTACTGACAAACTGTTCTCCAGTGTACGCCGAGTAGATGATTGCTACATTTTACTGATGAACCATTCTCCAGTGTACGCCGAGTAGATGATTGGTACATTTTACTGATGAACCGTTCACCAGCGTACGCCGAGTAGATGATTGGTACATTTTACTGACAAACCGTTCTCCAGTGTACGCCGAGTAGATGATTCGTACATTTTACTGATGAACCATTCTCCAGTGTATGCCGAGTAGATGATTGGTACATTTTACTAACAAACCGTTCTCCAGTGTACGCCGAGTAGATGATTGGTACATTTTACTGATGAACCATTCTCCAGTGTATGCCGAGTAGATGGTTGGTACATTTTACTGACAAACCGTTCTCCAGTGTACGCCGAGTAGACGATTGGTACATTTTACTGATGATCCATTCTCCAGTGTACGCCGAGTAGATGATTGGTACATTTTACTGACGAACCGTTCTCCAGTGTACGCCGAGTAGATGATTGGTACATTTTACTAACGAACCGTTCTCCAGTGTACACCGAGTAGATGATGGGTACATTTTACTGATGAACCATTCTCCAGTGTACGCCGAGTAGATGATTGGTACATTTTACTGATGAACCGTTCTCCAGTGTACGCCGAGTAGATGATTGGTACATTTTACAGATGAACCATTCTCCAGTGTACGCCGAGTAGATGATTGGTACATTTTACTGATGAACCGTTCTCCAGTGTATGCCGAGTAGATGATTGGTACATTTTACTGATGAACCATTCTCCAGTGTACGCCGAGTAGATGATTGGTACATTTTACTAACGAACCGTTCTCCAGTGTACGCCGAGTAGATGATGGGTACATTTTACTGATGAACCATTCTCCAGTGTACGCCGAGTAGATGATTGGTACATTTTACTGATGAACCGTTCTCCAGTGTACGCCGAGTAGATGATTGGTACATTTTACTGATGAACCATTCTCCAGTGTATGCCGAGTAGATGATTGGTACATTTCACTGATGAACCGTTCTCCAGTGTATGCCGAGTAGATGATTGGTACATTTTACTGATGAACCGTTCTCCAGTGTACGCCGAGTAGATGATTGGTACATTTTACTGATGAACCGTTCTCCAGTGTACGCCGAGTAGATGATTGGTACATTTTACTGATGAACCGTTCTCCAGTGTATGCCGAGTAGATGATTGGTACATTTTACTGATGAACCGTTCTCCAGTGTACGCCGAGTAGATGATTGGTACATTTTACTGATGAACCGTTCTCCAGTGTACGCCGAGTAGATGATTGGTACATTTTACTGATGAACCGTTCTCCAGTGTATGCCGAGTAGATGATTGGTACATTTTACTGATGAACCATTCACCAGCGTACGCCGAGTAGACGATTGATACATGTTACTGATAAACCGTTCTCCAGTGTACGCCGAGTATATGATTGGTACATTTTACTGATGAACCATTCTCCAGTGTACGCCGAGTAGATGATTGGTACATTTTACTGATGAACCGTTCTCCAGTGTACGCCGAGTAGATGATTGGTACATTTTACTGATGAACCGTTCTCCAGTGTACGCCGAGTAGATGAATGGTACATTTTACTGATGAACCATTCTCCAGTGTACGCCGAGTAGATGATTGGTACATTTTACTGATGAACCGTTCTCCAGTGTATGCCGAGTAGATGATTGGTACATTTTACTGACAAACCATTCTCCAGTGTACGCCGAGTAGACGATTGGTACATTTTACTGACGAACCGTTCTCCAGTGTACGCTGAGTAGATGATTGGTACATTTTACTGATGAACCGTTCTCCAGTGTACGCCGAGTAGATGATTGGTACATTTTACTGATGAACCATTCTCCAGTGTATGCCGAGTAGATGATTGGTACATTTTACTGATGAACCATTCTCCAGTGTATGCCGAGTAGATGATTGGTACATTTTACTGATGAACCATTCTCCAGTGTACGCCGAGTAGATGATTGGTACATTTTACTGACGAACCGTTCTCCAGTGTACGCCGAGTAGATGATTGGTACATTTTACTGATGAACTGTTCTCAAGTGTACGCCGAGTAGATGATTGGTACATTTTACTGATGAACCGTTCTCCAGCATACGCCGAGTAGACGATTGGTACATTTTACTGATGAACCGTTCTCCAGTGTACGCCGAGTAGACGATTGGTACATTTTACTGATGAACCATTCTCCAGCATATGCCGAGTAGACACTTGGTACATTTTACTGACGAACCATTCTCCAGCATATGCCGAGTAGACACTTGGTACATTTTACTGACGAACCGTTCTCCAGTGTACGCCGAGTAGACTAATTGGTACATTTTACTGATGAACCATTCTCCAGTGTAAGCCGAGTAGATGATTGGTACATTTTACTGATGAACCGTTCTCCAGTGTACGCCGAGTAGACGATTGGTACATTTTACTGATGAACCATTCTCCAGCGTATGCCGAGTAGACACTTGGTACATTTTACTGACGAACCATTCTCCAGTGTACGCCGAGTAGATGATTGGTACATTTTACTGATGAACCATTCTCCAGCGTATGCCGAGTAGACACTTGGTACATTTTACTGACGAACCGTTCTCCAGTGTACGCCGAGTAGATGATTGGTACATTTTACTGATGAACCGTTCTCCAGTGTACGCCGAGTAGATGATTGGTACATTTTACTGATGAACCGTTCTCCAGTGTACGCCGAGTAGATGATTGGTACATTTTACTGATGAACCGTTCTCCAGTGTACGCCGAGTAGATGATTGGTACATTTTACTGATGAACTGTTCTCCAGTGTACGCCGAGTAGATGATTGGTACATTTTACTGATGAACCGTTCTCCAGCATACGCCGAGTAGACGATTGGTACATTTTACTGATGAACCGTTCTCCAGTGTACGCCGAGTAGACGATTGGTACATTTTACTGATGAACCATTCTCCAGCATATGCCGAGTAGACACTTGGTACATTTTACTGACGAACCATTCTCCAGCGTATGCCGAGTAGACACTTGGTACATTTTACTGACGAACCGTTCTCCAGTGTACGCCGAGTAGACTAATTGGTACATTTTACTGATGAACCATTCTCCAGTGTAAGCCGAGTAGATGATTGGTACATTTTACTGATGAACCGTTCTCCAGTGTACGCCGAGTAGACGATTGGTACATTTTACTGATGAACCATTCTCCAGCGTATGCCGAGTAGACACTTGGTACATTTTACTGACGAACCATTCTCCAGTGTACGCCGAGTAGATGATTGGTACATTTTACTGATGAACCATTCTCCAGCGTATGCCGAGTAGACACTTGGTACATTTTACTGACGAACCGTTCTCCAGTGTACGCCGAGTAGATGATTGGTACATTTTACTGATGAACCGTTCTCCAGTGTACGCCGAGTAGATGATTGGTACATTTTACTGATGAACCGTTCTCCAGTGTACGCCGAGTAGATGATTGGTACATTTTACTGATGAACCATTCTCCAGCGTATGCCGAGTAGATGATTGGTACGTTTTACTGACGAACCGTTCCCCAGTGTATGCCGAGTAGACGATTGGTACATTTTACTGATGAACCGTTCTCCAGCGTATGCCAAGTAGACGATTGGTACCTTTTACTGATGAACCATTCTCCAGTGTACGCCGAGTAGATGATTGGTACATTTTACTGATGAACCGTTCACCAGCGTACGCCGAGTAGACGATTGATACATTTTACTGATGAACCGTTCTCCAGCATACGCCGAGTAGACGATTGATACATTTTACTGATGAACCGTTCTCCAGTGTACGCCGAGTAGACGATTGGTACATTTTACTGATGAACCGTTCACCAGCGTACGCCGAGTAGACGATTGATACATTTTACTGATGAACCATTCTCCAGCGTACGCCGAGTAGACGATTGGTACATTTTACTGATGAACCATTCACCAGCATACGCCGAGTAGACGATTGGTACATTTTACTGACAAACCATTCTCCAGTGTACACCGAGTAGATGATTGGTACATTTTACTGATGAACCATTCACCAGCGTACGCCGAGTAGACGATTGGTACATTTTACTGATGAACCGTTCTCCAGCGTACGCCGAGTAGACGATTGGTACATTTTACTGATGAACCATTCTCCAGCGTACGCTGAGTAGACAATTGGTACATTTTACTGATGAACCCTTCTCCAGCATACGCCGAGTAGATGATTGGTACCTTTTACTGATGAACCATTCTCCAGCATACGCCGAGTAGGCGATTGGTACATTTTACTGATGAACCGTTCACCAGAGTACGCGTACGCCGAGTAGACGATTGAGACATTTTACTAATGAACCGTTCTCCAGCGTACGCCGAGTAGACGATTGGTACATTTTACTGATGAACCATTCACCAGCGTACGCCGAGTAGATGATTGGTACATTTTACTGATGAACCTTTCTCCAGTGTACGCCGATTAGATGATTGGTACATTTTACTGATGAACCATTCTCCAGTGTACACCAAGTATACGATTGGTACATTTTACTGATGAACCATTCTCCAGCGTACGCCGAGTATACGATTGGTACATTTTACTGATGAACCATTCACCAGCGTACGCCGAGTAGACGATTGATACATTTTACTGATGAACCGTTCTCCAGCATATGCCGAGTAGACAATTGGTACATTTTACTGACAAACCATTCACCAGCGTACGCCGAGTAGACGATTGATACATGTTACTGATGAACCGTTCTCCAGCATATGCCGAGTAGGCGATTGGTACATTTTACTGACAAACCATTCTCCAGTGTACACCGAGTAGACGATTGGTACATTTTACTGATGAACCATTCTCCAGTGTACACCAAGTAGACGATTGGTACATTTTACTGATGAACCATTCTCCAGCGTACTCCGAGTAGACGATTGGTACATTTTACTGATGAACCATTCTCCAGCGTACGCTGAGTAGACGATTGGTACATTTTACTGATGAACCCTTCTCCAGCGTACGCCGAGTAGATGATTGGTACCTTTTACTGATGAACCATTCTCCAGCATACGCCGAGTAGGCGATTGGTACATTTTACTGATGAACCGTTCACCAGAGTACGCGTACGCCGAGTAGACGATTGAGAAATTTTACTAATGAACCGTTCTCCAGCGTACGCCGAGTAGACGATTGGTACATTTTACTGATGAACCATTCACCAGCGTACGCCGAGTAGATGATTGGTACATTTTACTGATGAACCTTTCTCCAGTGTACGCCGATTAGATGATTGGTACATTTTACTGATGAACCATTCTCCAGTGTACACCAAGTAGACGATTGGTACATTTTACTGATGAACCATTCTCCAGCGTACACCGAGTAGACGATTGGTACATTTTACTGATGAACCATTCACCAGCGTACGCCGAGTAGACGATTGATACATTTTACTGATGAACCGTTCTCCAGCATATGCCGAGTAGACAATTGGTACATTTTACTGACAAACCATTCACCAGCGTACGCCGAGTAGACGATTGATACATGTTACTGATGAACCGTTCTCCAGCATATGCCGAGTAGGCGATTGGTACATTTTACTGACAAACCATTCTCCAGTGTACACCGAGTAGACGATTGGTACATTTTACTGATGAACCATTCTCCAGTGTACACCAAGTAGACGATTGGTACATTTTACTGATGAACCATTCTCCAGCGTACTCCGAGTAGACGATTGGTACATTTTACTGATGAACCATTCACCAGCGTTCGCCGAGTAGACGATTGATACATTTTACTGATGAACCGTTCTCCAGCATATGCCGAGTAGACGATTGGTACATTTTACTGACAAACCATTCACCAGCATACGCCGAGTAGACGATTGATACATTTTACTGATGAACCGTTCTCCAGCATATGCCGAGTAGACGATTGGTACATTTTACTGACAAACCATTCACCAGCGTACGCTGAGTAGACAATTGGTACATTTTACTGATGAACCGTTCTCCAGTGTACGCCGAGTAGATGATTGGTATATTTTACTGATGAACCGTTCTCCAGTGTACGCCGAGTAGACGATTGGTACATTTTACTGATGAACCGTTCTCCAGTGTACGCCGAGTAGACGATTGGTACATTTTACTGATGAACCATTCTCCAGTGTACGCCGAGTAGACGATTGGTACATTTTACTGATGAACCGTTCTCAAGTGTACGCCGAGTAGATGATTGGTACATTTTACTGCTGAACCGTTCTCCAGTGTACGCCGAGTAGACGATTGGTACATTTTACTGACTAACTGTTCTCCAGTGTACGCCGAGTAGACGATTGGTACATTTTACTGACTAACCGTTCTCCAGTGTACGCCGAGTAGACGATTGGTACATTTTACTAACTAACCGTTCTCCAGTGTACGCCGAGTAGACGATTGGTACATTTTACTGACTAACCGTTCTCCAGTGTATGCCGAGTAGACGATTGGTACATTTTACTGCTGAACCGTTCTCCAGTGTACGCCGAGTATACGATTGGTACATTTTACTAACTAACCATTCTCCAGTGTACGCCGAGTAGACGATTGGTACATTTTACTGACTAACCGTTCTCCAGTGTACGCCGAGTAGACGATTGGTACATTTTACTAACTAACCGTTCTCCAGTGTACGCCGAGTAGACGATTGGTACATTTTACTGATGAACCGTTCTCCAGTGTACGCCGAGTAGACGATTGGTACATTTTACTGATGAACCGTTCTCCAGTGTACGCCGAGTAGACGATTGGTACATTTTACTGACGAACCAATCTCCGGTGTATGCTGAGTAGACAATTGGTACATTTTACTGATGAACCGTTCTCCAGTGTACGCCGAGTAGACGATTGGTACATTTTACTGATGAACCGTTCTCCAGTGTACGCCGAGTAGACGATTGGTACATTTTACTGCTGAACCGTTCTCCAGTGTACGCCGAGTAGACAATTGGTACATTTTACTGATTAACCGTACTCCAGTGTACGCCGAGTAGAAGATTGGTACATTTTACTGATGAACCATTCTCCAGTGTACGCCGAGTAGATGATTGGTACATTTTACTGCTGAACCGTTCTCCAGTGTACGCCGAGTAGACGAATGGTACATTTTACTGACTAACCGTTCTCCAGTGTATGCCGAGTAGACGATTGGTACATTTTACTGACTAACCGTTCTCCAGTGTATGCCGAGTAGACGATTGGTACATTTTACTGACTAACCGTTCTCCAGTGTACGCCGAGTAGACGATTGGTACATTTTACTGACTAACCGTTCTCCAGTGTATGCTGAGTAGACGATTGGTACATTTTACTGCTGAACCGTTCTCCAGTGTACGCCGAGTAGACGATTGGTACATTTTACTGACTAACCGTTCTCCAGTGTACGCCGAGTAGACGATTGGTACATTTTACTGACTAACCGTTCTCCAGTGTATGCCGAGTAGAAAATTGGTACATTTTACTGATGAACCGTTCTCCAGTGTACGCCGAGTAGACGATTGGTACATTTTACTGATGAACCGTTCTCCAGTGTACGCCGAGTAGACGATTGGTACATTTTACTGACGAACCGTTCTACAGTGTACGCCGAGTAGATGATTGGTACATTTTACTGCTGAACCGTTCTCCAGTGTACGCCGAGTAGACGATTGGTACATTTTACTGACTAACCGTTCTCCAGTGTATGCCGAGTAGACGATTGGTACATTTTACTGACTAACTGTTCTCCAGTGTATGCCGAGTAGACGATTGGTACATTTTACAGATGAACCGTTCTCCAGTGTACGCCGAGTAGATGATTGGTACATTTTACTGACTAACCGTTCTCCAGTGTATGCCGAGTAGACGATTGGTACATTTTACTGACTAACCGTTCTCCAGTGTATGCCGAGTAGACGATTGGTACATTTTACTGATGAACCGTTCTCCAGTGTACGCCGAGTAGATGATTGGTACATTTTACTGACTAACCGTTCTCCAGTGTATGCCGAGTAGACGATTGGTACATTTTACTGCTGAACCGTTCTCCAGTGTATGCCGAGTAGATGATTGGTACATTTTACTGATGAACCGTTCTCCAGCATATGCCGAGTAGACGATTGGTACATTTTACTGACAAACCATTCTCCAGTGTACGCCGAGTAGACAATTGGTACATTTTACTAATGAACCGTTCTCCAGCATACGCCGAGTAGACGATTGGTACATTTTACTGCTGAACCGTTCTCCAGCATATGCCGAGTAGACGATTGGTACATTTTACTGCTGAACCGTTCTCCAGCATATGCCGAGTAGACGATTGGTACATTTTACTAATGAACCGTTCTCCAGCATACGCCGAGTAGACGATTGGTACATTTTACTGCTGAACCGTTCTCCAGTGTATGCTGAGTAGACGATTGGTACATTTTACTAACTAACCGTTCTCCAGTGTACGCCGAGTAGATGATTGGTACATTTTACTGATGAATCATTCTCCAGTGTACGCCGAGTAGACAATTGGTACATTTTACTAATGAACCGTTCTCCAGCATACGCCGAGTAGACGATTGGTACATTTTACTGCTGAACCGTTCTCCAGCATATGCCGAGTAGACGATTGGTACATTTTACTAATGAACCGTTCTCCAGCATACGCCGAGTAGACGATTGGTACATTTTACTGCTGAACCGTTCTCCAGTGTATGCCGAGTAGACGATTGGTACATTTTACTAACTAACCGTTCTCCAGTGTATGCCGAGTAGATGATTGGTACATTTTACTGATGAATCATTCTCCAGTGTACGCCGAGTAGACAATTGGTACATTTTACTAATGAACCGTTCTCCAGCATACGCTGAGTAGACGATTGGTACATTTTACTGCTGAACCGTACTCCAGCATATGCCGAGTAGACGATTGGTACATTTTACTAATGAACCGTTCTCCAGCATACGCCGAGTAGACGATTGGTACATTTTACTGCTGAACCGTTCTCCAGTGTATGCCGAGTAGACGATTGGTACATTTTACTGACTAACCGTTCTCCAGTGTATGCCGAGTAGATGATTGGTACATTTTACTGATGAACCGTTCTCCAGTGTATGCCGAGTAGACGATTGGTACATTTTACTGACTAACCGTTCTCCAGTGTATGCCGAGTAGACGATTGGTACATTTTACTGACTAACCGTTCTCCAGTGTACGCCGAGTAGACGATTGGTACATTTTACTGACTAACCGTTCTCCAGTGTACGCCGAGTAGATGATTGGTACATTTTACTGACTAACCGTTCTCCAGTGTACGCCGAGTAGATGATTGGTACATTTTACTGATGAACCGTTCTCCAGTGTATGCCGAGTAGACGATTGGTACATTTTACTGACTAACCGTTCTCCAGTGTACGCCGAGTAGACGATTGGTACATTTTACTGACTAACCGTTCTCCAGTGTATGCCGAGTAGATGATTGGTACATTTTACTGATGAACCACTCTCCAGTGTACGCCGAGTAGATGATTGGTACATTTTACTGATGAACCATTCTCCAGTGTACGCCGAGTAGACGATTGGTACATTTTACTGACTAACCGTTCTCCAGTGTATGCCGAGTAGATGATTGGTACATTTTACTGATGAACCATTCTCCAGTGTACGCCGAGTAGATGATTGGTACATTTTACTGATGAACCGTTCTCCAGTGTATGCCGAGTAGACGATTGGTACATTTTACTGATGAACCGTTCTCCAGTGTATGCCGAGTAGATGATTGGTACATTTTACTGACTAACCGTTCTCCAGTGTATGCCGAGTAGATGATTGGTACATTTTACTGATGAACCATTCTCCAGTGTATGCCGAGTAGATGATTGGTACATTTTACTGACTAACCGTTCTCCAGTGTATGCCGAGTAGATGATTGGTACATTTTACTGATGAACCGTTCTCCAGTGTATGCCGAGTAGACGATTGGTACATTTTACTGACTAACCGTTCTCCAGTGTATGCCGAGTAGACGATTGGTACATTTTACTGATGAACCGTTCTCCAGTGTATGCCGAGTAGACGATTGGTACATTTTACTGACTAACCGTTCTCCAGTGTACGCCGAGTAGATGATTGGTACATTTTACTGACTAACCGTTCTCCAGTGTACGCCGAGTAGATGATTGGTACATTTTACTGATGAACCATTCTCCAGTGTATGCCGAGTAGATGATTGGTACATTTTACTGATGAACCGTTCTCCAGTGTACGCCGAGTAGATGATTGGTACATTTTACTGATGAACCGTTCTCCAGTGTACGCCGAGTAGACGATTGGTACATTTTACTGATGAACCGTTCTCCAGTGTATGCCGAGTAGACGATTGGTACATTTTACTGACTAACCGTTCTCCAGTGTATGCCGAGTAGACGATTGGTACATTTTACTGACTAACCGTTCTCCAGTGTATGCCGAGTAGATGATTGGTACATTTTACTGATGAACCGTTCTCCAGTGTACGCCGAGTAGATGATTGGTACATTTTACTGATGAACCGTTCTCCAGTGTATGCCGAGTAGACGATTGGTACATTTTACTGATGAACCGTTCTCCAGTGTATGCCGAGTAGACGATTGGTACATTTTAATGACTAACCGTTCTCCAGTGTGTGCCGAGTAGATGATTGGTACATTTTACTGATGAACCGTTCTCCAGTGTACGCCGAGTAGATGATTGGTACATTTTACTGATGAACCGTTCTCCAGTGTACGCCGAGTAGATGATTGGTACATTTTACTGATGAACCGTTCTCCAGTGTATGCCGAGTAGACGATTGGTACATTTTACTGACTAACCGTTCTCCAGTGTATGCCGAGTAGATGATTGGTACATTTTACTGATGAACCGTTCTCCAGTGTACGCCGAGTAGATGATTGGTACATTTTACTGACTAACCGTTCTCCAGTGTATGCCGAGTAGACGATTGGTACATTTTACTGATGAACCGTTCTCCAGTGTATGCCGAGTAGACGATTGGTACATTTTACTGACTAACCGTTCTCCAGTGTATGCCGAGTAGACGATTGGTACATTTTACTGACTAACCGTTCTCCAGTGTATGCCGAGTAGACGATTGGTACATTTTACTGATGAACCGTTCTCCAGTGTATGCCGAGTAGACGATTGGTACATTTTACTGACTAACCGTTCTCCAGTGTATGCCGAGTAGACGATTGGTACATTTTACTGACTAACCGTTCTCCAGTGTATGCCGAGTAGACGATTGGTACATTTTACTGATGAACCGTTCTCCAGTGTATGCCGAGTAGACGATTGGTACATTTTACTGACTAACCGTTCTCCAGTGTACGCCGAGTAGATGATTGGTACATTTTACTGATGAACCGTTCTCCAGTGTACGCCGAGTAGATGATTGGTACATTTTACTGATGAACCGTTCTCCAGTGTATGCCGAGTAGACGATTGGTACATTTTACTGACTAACCGTTCTCCAGTGTACGCCGAGTAGATGATTGGTACATTTTACTGATGAACCGTTCTCCAGTGTATGCCGAGTAGACGATTGGTACATTTTACTGACTAACCGTTCTCCAGTGTATGCCGAGTAGATGATTGGTACATTTTACTGATGAACCGTTCTCCAGTGTACGCCGAGTAGATGATTGGTACATTTTACTGATGAACCGTTCTCCAGTGTACGCCGAGTAGATGATTGGTACATTTTACTGACTAACCGTTCTCCAGTGTATGCCGAGTAGATGATTGGTACATTTTACTGAAGAACCGTTCTCCAGTGTACGCCGAGTAGATGATTAGTACATTTTACTGATGAACCGTTCTCCAGTGTACGCCGAGTAGATGATTGGTACATTTTACTGATGAACCGTTCTCCAGTGTATGCCGAGTAGACGATTGGTACATTTTACTGACTAACCGTTCTCCAGTGTATGCCGAGTAGATGATTGGTACATTTTACTGATGAACCGTTCTCCAGTGTACGCCGAGTAGATGATTGGTACATTTTACTGATGAACCGTTCTCCAGTGTATGCCGAGTAGACGATTGGTACATTTTACTGATGAACCGTTCTCCAGTGTATGCCGAGTAGACGATTGGTACATTTTACTGACTAACCGTTCTCCAGTGTACGCCGAGTAGATGATTGGTACATTTTACTGATGAACCGTTCTCCAGTGTATGCCGCGTAGACGATTGGTACATTTTACTGACTAACCGTTCTCCAGTGTATGCTGAGTAGACGATTGGTACATTTTACTGATGAACCGTTCTCCAGTGTATGCCGAGTAGACGATTGGTACATTTTACTGACTAACCGTTCTCCAGTGTATGCCGAGTAGACGATTGGTACATTTTACTGATGAACCGTTCTCCAGTGTATGCCGAGTAGACGATTGGTACATTTTACTGACTAACCGTTCTCCAGTGTACGCCGAGTAGATGATTGGTACATTTTACTGATGAACCGTTCTCCAGTGTACGCCGAGTAGATGATTGGTACATTTTACTGATGAACCGTTCTCCAGTGTATGCCGAGTAGACGATTGGTACATTTTACTGACTAACCGTTCTCCAGTGTATGCCGAGTAGACGATTGGTACATTTTACTGATGAACCGTTCTCCAGTGTATGCCGAGTAGACGATTGGTACATTTTACTGACTAACCGTTCTCCAGTGTATGCCGAGTAGACGATTGGTACATTTTACTGACTAAACGTTCTCCAGTGTATGCCGAGTAGACGATTGGTACATTTTACTGATGAACCGTTCTCCAGTGTATGCCGAGTAGACGATTGGTACATTTTACTGACTAACCGTTCTCCAGTGTATGCCGAGTAGACGATTGGTACATTTTACTGACTAACCGTTCTCCAGTGTATGCCGAGTAGACGATTGGTACATTTTACTGATGAACCGTTCTCCAGTGTATGCCGAGTAGATGATTGGTACATTTTACTGATGAACCGTTCTCCAGTGTACGCCAAGTAGACGATTGGTACATTTTACTGACTAACCGTTCTCCAGTGTATGCCGAGTAGATGATTGGTACATTTTACTGATGAACCGTTCTCCAGTGTATGCCGAGTAGATGATTGGTACATTTTACTGACTAACCGTTCTCCAGTGTACGCCGAGTAGATGATTGGTACATTTTACTGATGAACCATTCTCCAGTGTATGCCGAGTAGATGATTGGTACATTTTACTGATGAACCGTTCTCCAGTGTACGCCGAGTAGATGATTGGTACATTTTACTGATGAACCGTTCTCCAGTGTACGCCGAGTAGACGATTGGTACATTTTACTGATGAACCGTTCTCCAGTGTATGCCGAGTAGACGATTGGTACATTTTACTGACTAACCGTTCTCCAGTGTATGCCGAGTAGATGATTGGTACATTTTACTGATGAACCGTTCTCCAGTGTACGCCGAGTAGATGATTGGTACATTTTACTGATGAACCGTTCTCCAGTGTATGCCGAGTAGACGATTGGTACATTTTACTGATGAACCGTTCTCCAGTGTATGCCGAGTAGACGATTGGTACATTTTACTGACTAACCGTTCTCCAGTGTGTGCCGAGTAGATGATTGGTACATTTTACTGATGAACCGTTCTCCAGTGTACGCCGAGTAGATGATTGGTACATTTTACTGATGAACCGTTCTCCAGTGTACGCCGAGTAGATGATTGGTACATTTTACTGATGAACCGTTCTCCAGTGTATGCCGAGTAGACGATTGGTACATTTTACTGACTAACCGTTCTCCAGTGTATGCCGAGTAGATGATTGGTACATTTTACTGATGAACCGTTCTCCAGTGTACGCCGAGTAGATGATTGGTACATTTTACTGACTAACCGTTCTCCAGTGTATGCCGAGTAGACGATTGGTACATTTTACTGATGAACCGTTCTCCAGTGTATGCCGAGTAGACGATTGGTACATTTTACTGACTAACCGTTCTCCAGTGTATGCCGAGTAGACGATTGGTACATTTTACTGACTAACCGTTCTCCAGTGTATGCCGAGTAGACGATTGGTACATTTTACTGATGAACCGTTCTCCAGTGTATGCCGAGTAGACGATTGGTACATTTTACTGACTAACCGTTCTCCAGTGTATGCCGAGTAGACGATTGGTACATTTTACTGACTAACCGTTCTCCAGTGTATGCCGAGTAGACGATTGGTACATTTTACTGATGAACCGTTCTCCAGTGTATGCCGAGTAGACGATTGGTACATTTTACTGACTAACCGTTCTCCAGTGTACGCCGAGTAGATGATTGGTACATTTTACTGATGAACCGTTCTCCAGTGTACGCCGAGTAGATGATTGGTACATTTTACTGATGAACCGTTCTCCAGTGTATGCCGAGTAGACGATTGGTACATTTTACTGACTAACCGTTCTCCAGTGTACGCCGAGTAGATGATTGGTACATTTTACTGATGAACCGTTCTCCAGTGTATGCCGAGTAGACGATTGGTACATTTTACTGACTAACCGTTCTCCAGTGTATGCCGAGTAGATGATTGGTACATTTTACTGATGAACCGTTCTCCAGTGTACGCCGAGTAGATGATTGGTACATTTTACTGATGAACCGTTCTCCAGTGTACGCCGAGTAGATGATTGGTACATTTTACTGACTAACCGTTCTCCAGTGTATGCCGAGTAGATGATTGGTACATTTTACTGAAGAACCGTTCTCCAGTGTACGCCGAGTAGATGATTAGTACATTTTACTGATGAACCGTTCTCCAGTGTACGCCGAGTAGATGATTGGTACATTTTACTGATGAACCGTTCTCCAGTGTATGCCGAGTAGACGATTGGTACATTTTACTGACTAACCGTTCTCCAGTGTATGCCGAGTAGATGATTGGTACATTTTACTGATGAACCGTTCTCCAGTGTACGCCGAGTAGATGATTGGTACATTTTACTGATGAACCGTTCTCCAGTGTATGCCGAGTAGACGATTGGTACATTTTACTGATGAACCGTTCTCCAGTGTATGCCGAGTAGACGATTGGTACATTTTACTGACTAACCGTTCTCCAGTGTACGCCGAGTAGATGATTGGTACATTTTACTGATGAACCGTTCTCCAGTGTATGCCGCGTAGACGATTGGTACATTTTACTGACTAACCGTTCTCCAGTGTATGCTGAGTAGACGATTGGTACATTTTACTGATGAACCGTTCTCCAGTGTATGCCGAGTAGACGATTGGTACATTTTACTGACTAACCGTTCTCCAGTGTATGCCGAGTAGACGATTGGTACATTTTACTGATGAACCGTTCTCCAGTGTATGCCGAGTAGACGATTGGTACATTTTACTGACTAACCGTTCTCCAGTGTACGCCGAGTAGATGATTGGTACATTTTACTGATGAACCGTTCTCCAGTGTACGCCGAGTAGATGATTGGTACATTTTACTGATGAACCGTTCTCCAGTGTATGCCGAGTAGACGATTGGTACATTTTACTGACTAACCGTTCTCCAGTGTATGCCGAGTAGACGATTGGTACATTTTACTGATGAACCGTTCTCCAGTGTATGCCGAGTAGACGATTGGTACATTTTACTGACTAACCGTTCTCCAGTGTATGCCGAGTAGACGATTGGTACATTTTACTGACTAAACGTTCTCCAGTGTATGCCGAGTAGACGATTGGTACATTTTACTGATGAACCGTTCTCCAGTGTATGCCGAGTAGACGATTGGTACATTTTACTGACTAACCGTTCTCCAGTGTATGCCGAGTAGACGATTGGTACATTTTACTGACTAACCGTTCTCCAGTGTATGCCGAGTAGACGATTGGTACATTTTACTGATGAACCGTTCTCCAGTGTATGCCGAGTAGATGATTGGTACATTTTACTGATGAACCGTTCTCCAGTGTACGCCAAGTAGACGATTGGTACATTTTACTGACTAACCGTTCTCCAGTGTATGCCGAGTAGATGATTGGTACATTTTACTGATGAACCGTTCTCCAGTGTATGCCGAGTAGACGATTGGTGCATTTTACTGACTAACCGTTCTCCAGTGTATGCCGAGTAGACGATTGGTACATTTTACTGATGAACCGTTCTCCAGTGTATGCCGAGTAGACGATTGGTACATTTTACTGACTAACCGTTCTCCAGTGTATGCCGAGTAGATGATTGGTACATTTTACTGATTAACCGTTCTCCAGTGTATGCCGAGTAGACGATTGGTACATTTTACTGATGAACCGTTCTCCAGTGTACGCCGAGTAGACGATTGGTACATTTTACTGACTAACCGTTCTCCAGTGTATGCCGAGTAGATGATTGGTACATTTTACTGATGAACCGTTCTCCAGTGTATGCCGAGTAGATGATTGGTACATTTTACTGACTAACCGTTCTCCAGTGTATGCCGAGTAGATGATTGGTACATTTTACTGATGAACCGTTCTCCAGTGTATGCCGAGTAGACGATTGGTACATTTTACTGACTAACCGTTCTCCAGTGTATGCCGAGTAGACGATTGGTACATTTTACTGATGAACCGTTCTCCAGTGTATGCCGAGTAGACGATTGGTACATTTTACTGACTAACCGTTCTCCAGTGTATGCCGAGTAGATGATTGGTACATTTTACTGATGAACCGTTCTCCAGTGTACGCCGAGTAGACGATTGGTACATTTTACTGATGAACCGTTCTCCAGTGTACGCCGAGTAGATGATTGGTACATTTTACTGACTAACCGTTCTCCAGTGTACGCCGAGTAGATGATTGGTACATTTTACTGACAAACCGTTCTCCAGTGTACGCCGAGTAGATGATTGGTACATTTTACTGACTAACCGTTCTCCAGTGAATGCCGAGTAGACGATTGGTACATTTTACTGATGAACCGTTCTCCAGTGTATGCCGAGTAGATGATTGGTACATTTTACTGATGAACCGTTCTCCAGTGTACGCCGAGTAGATGATTGGTACATTTTACTGACTAACCATTCTCCAGTGTACGCCGAGTAGACGATTGGTACATTTTACTGATGAACCGTTCTCCCGTGTACGCCGAGTAGACGATTGGTACATTTTACTGACTAACCGTTCTCCAGTGTACGCCGAGTAGATGATTGGTACATTTTACTGACAAACCGTTCTCCAGTGTATGCCGAGTAGACGATTGGTACATTTTACTGACTAACCGTTCTCCAGTGTACGCCGAGTAGACGATTGGTACATTTTACTGATGAACCATTCTCCAGTGTACGCCGAGTAGACAATTGGTACATTTTACTGACTAACCGTTCTCCAGTGTACGCCGAGTAGATGATTGGTACATTTTACTGATGAACCGTTCTCCAGTGTACGCCGAGTAGATGATTGGTACATTTTACTGACAAACCGTTCTCCAGTGTACGCCGAGTAGATGATTGGTACATTTTACTGACTAACCGTTCTCCAGTGTATGCCGAGTAGACGATTGGTACATTTTACTGATGAACCGTTCTCCAGTGTACGCCGAGTAGATGATTGGTACATTTTACTGATGAACCGTTCTCCAGTGTACGCCGAGTAGATGATTGGTACATTTTACTGATGAACCATTCTCCAGTGTACGCCGAGTAGACGATTGGTACATTTTACTGACTAACCGTTCTCCAGTGTATGCCGAGTAGACGATTGGTACATTTTACTGATGAACCGTTCTCCAGTGTACGCCGAGTAGACGATTGGTACATTTTACTGACTAACCGTTCTCCAGTGTATGCCGAGTAGACGATTGGTACATTTTACTGATGAACCGTTCTCCAGTGTACGCCGAGTAGACGCTTGGTACATTTTACTGATGAACCATTCTCCAGTGTACGCCGAGTAGACGATTGGTACATTTTACTGACTAACCGTTCTCCAGTGTACGCCGAGTAGACGATTGGTACATTTTACTGACTAACCGTTCTCCAGTGTACGCCGAGTAGACGATTGGTACATTTTACTGATGAACCGTTCTCCAGTGTATGCCGAGTAGACGATTGGTACATTTTACTGATGAACCGTTCTCCAGTGTATGCCGAGTAGATGATTGGTACATTTTACTGATGAACCGTTCTCCAGTGTATGCCGAGTAGACGATTGGTACATTTTACTGACTAACCATTCTCCAGTGTACGCCGAGTAGACGATTGGTACATTTTACTGACTAACCGTTCTCCAGTGTACGCCGAGTAGACGATTGGTACATTTTACTGATGAACCGTTCTCCAGTGTACGCCGAGTAGATGATTGGTACATTTTACTAATGAACCGTTCTCCAGTGTACGCCGAGTAGATGATTGGTACATTTTACTGATGAACCGTTCTCCAGTGTACGCCGAGTAGATGATTGGTACATTTTACTGATGAACCGTTCTCCAGAATACGCCGAGTAGATGATTGGTACATTTTACTGATGAACCGTTCTCCAGTGTACGCCGAGTAGATGATTGGTACATTTTACTGACAAACCGTTCTCCAGTGTACGCCGAGTAGATGATTGGTACATTTTACTGACTAACCGTTCTCCAGTGTACGCCGAGTAGATGATTGGTACATTTTACTGATGAACCGTTCTCCAGTGTACGCCGAGTAGATGATTGGTACATTTTACTGATGAACCGTTCTCCAGTGTACGCCGAGTAGATGATTGGTACATTTTACTGACAAACCGTTCTCCAGTGTACGCCGAGTAGATGATTGGTACATTTTACTGACTAACCGTTCTCCAGTGTACGCCGAGTAGATGATTGGTACATTTTACTGACTAACCGTTCTCCAGTGTACGCCGAGTAGATGATTGGTACATTTTACTGATGAACCATTCTCCAGTGTATGCCGAGTAGATGATTGGTACATTTTACTGATGAACCGTTCTCCAGTGTACGCCGAGTAGATGATTGGTACATTTTACTGACTAACCGTTCTCCAGTGTACGCCGAGTAGATGATTGGTACATTTTACTGACTAACCGTTCTCCAGTGTACGCCGAGTAGATGATTGGTACATTTTACTGATGAACCATTCTAACACCTACCGGTAAAAGCACTGTATTCTGATCGTACATAGGCCTATCGCCACTGAGAATGGCCGCTAAACCAAATTCGGACGATACGTTTGAACTTACTGGCGAGGAAGTGGACGACATGGATAGGGCGTCCCTACGACTGCATTGCGACAATGCAGGCCTACTAACGAATCCTAAGGATTCCACCGCCTCTCTAAGGCGGAAACTCCATCGCTATATTGCGGGTGACGAGACACCCGCCGTGCCGACCCAGGCAGCGCCGACGATGGACATCGCCCAACTGCTTGATAGAATCGAGCAGCAGCGTCGGGCGGATGAAGTAAACCGTGCGACATACGAGGAGGAGCGCGCGAGGCGGGAAGAGGAACGCCGACGTGCAGATCGAGAGGAACTTCTGCACCTCCTCTTGCAACGCCGCGAAACGCCGGATACACAGATACCCGACAGGCGCCCCCACCACGACGCACCAATCGTCAAACTTCAAGTTCGCACGCCCGTGAAACTAGAACGGAATACGAAACTCTCAGGATTCCAACATTGGCGGGCGGCATGGGCTAACTACCAGACCATAACTCGCCTGTCAGACAAACCACGCGAGGAGCAGGTGGCGACTTTTTTCGCCTACTGCAGCACCGAATTGCTGACTGACCTGCACCATTTAATGGGGATTCCCGCGGACACCGACCTACAAGTCGAGGAAATTTTGGTGCGTATCCACGATCACATACGCGCCCAGCATAACATTATGGTGGACCGGTACCAATTATTAAAAAACCGACAGGCGGAGCGACAGACATTCAACGAATACTGGGTGCGACTCCAAGAAGCCTTCGACGACGCCCAAGTCACCGATATGACGCTGGACGACTGGAAGTTGACCCTCCTGGTATGCGGACTCACCGATGAAAAAACAAGGGAGGAAGTCTTCGCCAAAAAACCTAGACTTGACCTGGCAGACACAGTGGAATTCTGTCAGGCTCGGGAAGTCGCCGTCAAGGAAACACAGCGACTACAGCGCAGCGTACACGCAATTAGTCAAAACGACCAACCGCAGCAACGCAGCCGCCCCCAATACCGATCAAAGAGTAAATCTCGATACCAACGGAATAAATCGGGGCACAGCACCGGACGTGGGCCTTCCGTAAACCGCGACGTCTATAGACGCGCAAAGGAAGAGGAACGCGAGACGGGACGGTGCATGAAATGCGGGGAAAAACTGCCGCATTCCGGCGATTGCAAGGCAACTGACACACGGTGCCACGTCTGCGGTAAAAAGGGGCACTTTAAACGCCACTGTCTCGCAACCAGGGCGACTAAAGAACCGAAAAATAGCGGAGCGATAAACATCGATCAACCCTATAATAGCATCGCGTATATGGAACCAGCGCTCGGTTGCGCCCAGCGACGCCCTCTCGTACCGGTCGACTTCTACGTACCCCCCCATAGGAAGGGAGAGTCTCGTGAATTTCTAAGAAATGTCGCATGCGTGGCGGATACCGGCGCACAAGTAACTCTCGCGAGTACAGAAATCAAAGAAGAATGGGATTTTCCCCCCGAGGCGAAATTTCGAGACCCGGACTATCCCCTCACAGGCGCAAATGGGACAACAATTTTCTGCGACAGCTGCATCGATCTGCAGCTGACTACGGGTGGTAAAACCCACACAGAAACTGTCTACTTATGTCGCGATTTGGGATTTAATACAATTTTCCTTTCGCTGAATGCCTGTGTCGGACTAGGAATAGTACACCCGGAGTTCCCTCGACCCCTACACCTGGTGGCATCCATAAACGGAAGCACCGACAACGATCGCGAGGCGCAGCCTTCCCAGTCCACATTAGGGAGTGAAAAAACTTCCCTCCTGGAAGAATACAAGGATGTGTTCGACTGTAAGGGGACATTAAAGCCCATGGTTGGGCCCCCAATGAAAATCGAGCTGGTAGACGGCGCAGTCCCGTTCTGTCTAAACGCGCCGCGTTCCATCCCCATCCCCTACCGCGAAAAAGCGAAGGCGGAAATCGAACAGATGTTAAGGAAGGGGGTTATTGAGCGTATTGGGGACAGGCCCGTGGAATGGAGCCATCCCATTGTGGTTACTAATAAACCGGGGAGACCTGGGGAAATTAGAATGACTGTTGACCTCACAAAACTCAATAGCCAGGTCAAGCGAACAATCCACACTGCGCCGCCCCCCAACAGCCTTGTTTTCGACCGCACCCCGGGAGCCAATGTGTTCACCGTTCTCGACGCCAAATCGGGATATTGGCAAATCGAACTCGCGGAAGAATCGCGCGATCTGACGACGTTTATCACTCCGTGGGGCCGATATCGGTACTGCCGGGCGCCTATGGGCTTCATCAGCTCAGGGGATAGTTTTAACTACCGCGGCGATCTTGCGCTGAACGGGCTGCCCCAGGTAAAGAAAATCGTAGACGATATTCTGGTGGAGGATACAAACATCGACGAACATCGCGCGCGTGTTAAACAGGTCCTCGACCGTTGCCGTGACAACGGTATCACGCTAAATCCGGAAAAACTCCAATATGCGCAGCCAAGCGTTCGCTTCGCCGGGTACATATTGAACGGCGAAGGGGTAGCGGCGGACCCAAACAAAGTCAGAGCAATCGGCGAGTATCCGACCCCGTTAAATATCACAGACTTGCGAAGTTTTATGGGGCTGGTCAACCAGCTGGGGTACTTCTCAAGCGAGATTTCAACTACGGCATCACCCCTGCGAGACCTACTACGTGTACGTAACGCATTTGTATGGACTCGAAACCACGAAGATGCTTTTAACGCCACTAAGGCGGCTCTCGTGAGCCCTCCTGTGCTGGCGTCATTCGACGCCAGTTTACCGACCCGCCTTGAGACAGACGCGAGTCGCCTCCACGGTCTCGGGTACGATCTACTCCAACGCCATAACGACGACTGGCGACTTGTCGCATGCGGGAGTAGATTCCTAACGGACCCGGAGACGCGTTACGCCACCATCGAGTTGGAGTGCATAGCGATACAATACGCGATAAAAAAAAGCCGTATCTACTTGGCCGGATTACCGACGTTCACCGTCGTGACAGATCACCGACCACTCCTTGCAATTTTTAACTCATATAACCTCGACCAAGTCGAGAACAGGAAAATTCAGAAAATGAAAGCGGAATTACAATCCTGTTATACTTTCACCGTCGCCTGGCAGAAGGGGAAGATTCACCGGATCGCCGACGCGTTGAGCCGGGCTCCCGTAGACCCCGCTCCAGACGACCCCGAGGACGAAACTCCACCCATTGTGGCAGCGATTGCGGCAAAACTCCAACATGAGGAAACTTTGCATTCCTCGGAAGTGGTTAATAAACCCGCTCAAAGTGCACCACTCGCGCCGGACTCACACGATGAACTCGTGGAGGAACTGCGGGCAGCAGCGCGCGAGGATCCGGAGTACCGTGAACTCGTGGAGTGCATACGAACCGGCAACCATAATGTTCGCACAACGCCGGCAGTGCAGCAATACCGTTCAATTATCGACAATCTGTCGATATACTTCGACCTCGTGTTATACGGCGATAGGCTGGTGATACCCACCGCCAGTCGAGACGAGATCCTGCGGAAACTCCACGCTCCCCATCTCGGAATTACCCGAACTAAACAGAGGGCTCGTACTACAGTCTACTGGCCCGGAATCAATGCGGACATCGAACGCGCCGTGGGCCAGTGCGACGCGTGCCAAGGGCACCTGCCCAGTCTTCCCAAGGAGACCCTGATGGCAGACGCCACCCCCACGCGTCCCTTCGAGTCAGCTTCCTCAGATCTATTCACCCTCGCGGGTAAACATTTTATTGTATACGCCGACAGACTGTCTGGCTACCCCGTCGTACTAGAGTGGCGGAATGACCCCACTGCACAGCAGTGCGTCGACACCATACGGCGTTTCTTTGTAGACCTCGGGGTCCCCAACGTTTTGCGTACGGACGGCGGCCCACAATATGCTGCCGACGTATTCCAGCGCTTCCTCAAAGCATGGGGTGTGCGCTGGGAGGCGAGCACGCCACACTTTCCTAGCAGCAATGGCCATGCGGAGGCCAGCGTCAAACAGATCAAAACGCTGCTTAGGAAGGTGCAACACCCTGACATACGCTCTGAAGAGTTCCAACGCGGGCTGTTGGAACTGAGAAACACACCACGCGCGAACGGGCGATCGCCCAATGAAACGGTGTTCGGACGACGCCTGCGAACTACAATCCCCGCCCACCACAACCATTATAAACAACAGTGGCAAGCGGAAGCGGACACGGCGGATAAACGCGCGGAAACACAGCGCGGTAGGGCCGTGGAGTTCTATAACCGGTCCGCACATGACCTCCCGCCCATTGCCATAGGTGACACGGTCCGCATACAGGACCCCCGGTCCAAAAGGTGGACGCGCATAGGACTGGTAGTGGAGGCTGGCCGGCGACGCGACTATCGCGTGAAACTCAATTCTGGCCGGACATGGTGGCGAAACCGCCGCTTCATCCGACGATATCACTCCACACCACAAGGGGGCGCTTCCGAACCTCCAACCAAACCATCACAATCAGATGAACCGGACATACCAAACAATTTCGAAACTGAAAGTAAATCGGCCCTCAGGAAGGCCTATCCCATGCGTCCCAGTACACTGGCCCAGCGTAAGACAGTGCATTGGGACATCAACGACCAAAACGCCATGCCATAATGCGTTTCGATCGCGGAGGAAAAGGGGGTGTGGTATCCAGCTTTGGACTGGGGCCTCAATAACTGGGGTATACGGCCTACCCGAATGATATATAATAATATACTGCTGTACTGCTTGTGTGTGGCAGCAGCTTCAGAGTCTGTATAATACAGTACACCGCAGCACCGGTACATTGGTACTAAACGGCCGCTGCGGCCCTTACATAATGGTGGTGGACCTGGCATATTAATTATAATCCTAATTTGTAATTCTTAACATATATATTTGTGTTGCTTAATATAATGCAGTAAGGAAGGACGAATGAGATATTAAACCATTCACACCACCGAGTAGATGATTGGTACATTTTACTGATGAACCGTTCTCCAGTGTACGCCGAGTAGATGATTGGTACATTTTACTGATGAACCGTTCTCCAGTGTACGCCAAGTAGATGATTGGTACATTTTACTGATTAACCGTTCTCCAGTGTACGCTGAGTAGACAATTGGTACATTTTACTGATTAACCGTTCTCCAGTGTACGCCGAGTAGATGATTGGTACATTTTACTGATGAACCGTTCTCCAGTGTACGCCGAGTAGACAATTGGTACATTTTACTGATTAACCGTTCTCCAGTGTATGCCGAGTAGATGATTGGTACATTTTACTGACTAACCGTTCTCCAGTGTACGCCGAGTAGATGATTGGTACATTTTACTGATGAACCGTTCTCCAGTGTACGCCGAGTAGATGATTGGTACATTTTACTGATTAACCGTTCTCCAGTGTACGCCGAGTAGACAATTGGTACATTTTACTGATTAACCGTTCTCCAGTGTACGCCGAGTAGATGATTGGTACATTTTACTGATGAACCGTTCTCCAGTGTACGCCGAGTAGATGATTGGTACATTTTACTGATTAACCGTTCTCCAGTGTACGCCGAGTAGATGATTGGTACATTTTACTGATGAACCGTTCTCCAGTGTACGCCGAGTAGACGATTGGTACATTTTACTGATGAACCGTTCTCCAGTGTACGCCGAGTAGACAATTGGTACATTTTACTGATTAACCGTTCTCCAGTGTATGCCGAGTAGATGATTGGTACATTTTACTGACTAACCGTTCTCCAGTGTACGCCGAGTAGATGATTGGTACATTTTACTGATGAACCGTTCTCCAGTGTACGCCGAGTAGATGATTGGTACATTTTACTGATGAACCGTTCTCCAGTGTATGCCGAGTAGACGATTGGTACATTTTACTGACTAACCGTTCTCCAGTGTATGCCGAGTAGATGATTGGTACATTTTACTGATGAACCATTCTCCAGTGTATGCCGAGTAGATGATTGGTACATTTTACTGACTAACCGTTCTCCAGTGTACGCCGAGTAGACGATTGGTACATTTTACTGACTAACCGTTCTCCAGTGTACGCCGAGTAGATGATTGGTACATTTTACTGATGAACCATACTCCAGTGTACGCCGAGTAGACGATTGGTACATTTTACTGACTAACCGTTCTCCAGTGTACGCCGAGTAGATGATTGGTACATTTTACTGATGAACTGTTCTCCAGTGTATGCCGAGTAGACGATTGGTACATTTTACTGATGAACCGTTCTCCAGTGTATGCCGAGTAGATGATTGGTACATTTTACTGACTAACCGTTCTCCAGTGTACGCCGAGTAGATGATTGGTATATTTTACTGATGAACCGTTCACCAGCGTACGCCGAGTAGATGATTGGTACATTTTACTGATGAACCGTTCTCCAGTGTATGCCGAGTAGATGATTGGTACATTTTACTGACTAACCGTTCTCCAGTGTACGCCGAGTAGATGATTGGTATATTTTACTGATGAACCGTTCTCCAGCATACGCCGAGTAGATGATTGGTACATTTTACTGATGAACCGTTCTCCAGCATACGCCGAGTAGATGATTGGTACATTTTACTGATGAACCGTTCTCCAGCATACGCCGAGTAGATGATTGGTACATTTTACTGATGAACCGTTCTCCAGTGTACGCCGAGTAGATGATTGGTACATTTTACTGATGAACCGTTCTCCAGTGTATGCCGAGTAGATGATTGGTACATTTTACTGACTAACCGTTCTCCAGTGTACGCCGAGTAGACGCTTGGTACATTTTACTGATGAACCATTCTCCAGTGTACGCCGAGTAGACGATTGGTACATTTTACTGACTAACCGTTCTCCAGTGTACGCCGAGTAGACGATTGGTACATTTTACTGACTAACCGTTCTCCAGTGTACGCCGAGTAGATGATTGGTACATTTTACTGATGAACCGTTCTCCAGTGTACGCCGAGTAGACGATTGGTACATTTTACTGATGAACCGTTCTCCAGTGTACGCCGAGTAGATGATTGGTATATTTTACTGATGAACCGTTCACCAGCATACGCCGAGTAGATGATTGGTACATTTTACTGATGAACCATTCTCCAGTGTACGCCGAGTAGATGATTGGTACATTTTACTGATGAACCGTTCTCCAGTGTACGCCGAGTAGACGCTTGGTACATTTTACTGATGAACCATTCTCCAGTGTACGCCGAGTAGACGATTGGTACATTTTACTGACTAACCGTTCTCCAGTGTACGCCGAGTAGACGATTGGTACATTTTACTGACTAACCGTTCTCCAGTGTACGCCGAGTAGATGATTGGTACATTTTACTGATGAACCGTTCTCCAGTGTATGCCGAGTAGATGATTGGTACATTTTACTGACTAACCGTTCTCCAGTGTACGCCGAGTAGACGATTGGTACATTTTACTGACTAACCGTTCTCCAGTGTACGCCGAGTAGATGATTGGTACATTTTACTGATGAACCATTCTCCAGTGTACGCCGAGTAGACGATTGGTACATTTTACTGACTAACCGTTCTCCAGTGTACGCCGAGTAGATGATTGGTACATTTTACTGATGAACCATTCTCCAGTGTACGCCGAGTAGACGATTGGTACATTTTACTGATTAACCGTTCTCCAGTGTACGCCGAGTAGACGATTGGTACATTTTACTGACTAACCGTTCTCCAGTGAACGCCGAGTAGATGATTGGTACATTTTACTGATGAACCGTTCTCCAGTGTATGCCGAGTAGACGATTGGTACATTTTACTGACGAACCATTCTCCAGTGTACGCCGAGTAGACGATTGGTACATTTTACTGATGAACCATTCTCCAGTGTACGCCGAGTAGACGATTGGTACATTTTACTGATGAACCGTTCTCCAGTGTACGCCGAGTAGACGATTGGTACATTTTACTGACTAACCGTTCTCCAGTGTACGCCGAGTAGATGATTGGTACATTTTACTGATGAACCGTTCTCCAGTGTACGCCGAGTAGACGATTGGTACATTTTACTGACTAACCGTTCTCCAGTGTACGCCGAGTAGATGATTGGTACATTTTACTAACTAACCATTCTCCAGTGTACGCCGAGTAGACGATTGGTACATTTTACTGATGAACCGTTCTCCAGTGTACGCCGAGTAGACGATTGGTACATTTTACTGATGAACCGTTCTTCAGTGTATGCCGAGTATATGATTGGTACATTTTACTGACTAACCGTTCTCCAGTGTACGCCGAGTAGATGATTGGTACATTTTACTGATGAACCATTCTCCAGTGTACGCCGAGTAGACGATTGGTACATTTTACTGACTAACCGTTCTCCAGTGTACGCCGAGTAGATGATTGGTACATTTTACTGATGAAACATTCTCCAGTGTACGCCGAGTAGACGATTGGTACATTTTACTGACTAACCGTTCTCCAGTGTACGCCGAGTAGATGATTGGTACATTTTACTGATGAACCGTTCTCCAGTGTATGCCGAGTAGACGATTGGTACATTTTACTGACGAACCATTCTCCAGTGTACGCCGAGTAGACGATTGGTACATTTTACTGATGAACCATTCTCCAGTGTACGCCGAGTAGACGATTGGTACATTTTACTGATGAACCGTTCTCCAGTGTACGCCGAGTAGACGATTGGTACATTTTACTGACTAACCGTTCTCCAGTGTACGCCGAGTAGATGATTGGTACATTTTACTGATGAACCGTTCTCCAGTGTACGCCGAGTAGACGATTGGTACATTTTACTGACTAACCGTTCTCCAGTGTACGCCGAGTAGATGATTGGTACATTTTACTAACTAACCATTCTCCAGTGTACGCCGAGTAGACGATTGGTACATTTTACTGATGAACCGTTCTCCAGTGTACGCCGAGTAGACGATTGGTACATTTTACTGATGAACCGTTCTTCAGTGTATGCCGAGTATATGATTGGTACATTTTACTGACTAACCGTTCTCCAGTGTACGCCGAGTAGATGATTGGTACATTTTACTGACTAACCGTTCTCCAGTGTACGCCGAGTAGATGATTGGTACATTTTACTGATGAACCGTTCTCCAGTGTACGCCGAGTAGATGATTGGTACATTTTACTGATGAACCGTTCTCCAGTGTACGCCGAGTAGATGATTGGTACATTTTACTGATGAACCGTTCTTCAGTGTATGCCGAGTAGACGATTGGTACATTTTACTGACTAACCGTTCTCCAGTGTACGCCGAGTAGATGATTGGTACATTTTACTGATGAACCGTTCTCCAGTGTACGCCGAGTAGATGATTGGTACATTTTACTGATGAACCGTTCTTCAGTGTATGCCGAGTATATGATTGGTACATTTTACTGACTAACCGTTCTCCAGTGTACGCCGAGTAGATGATTGGTACATTTTACTGACTAACCGTTCTCCAGTGTACGCCGAGTAGATGATTGGTACATTTTACTGATGAACCGTTCTTCAGTGTATGCCGAGTATATGATTGGTACATTTTACTGACTAACCGTTCTCCAGTGTACGCCGAGTAGATGATTGGTACATTTTACTGATGAACCGTTCTCCAGTGTACGCCGAGTAGACGATTGGTACATTTTACTGATGAACCGTTCTCCAGTGTACGCCGAGTAGATGATTGGTACATTTTACTGATGAACCGTTCTTCAGTGTATGCCGAGTAGACGATTGGTACATTTTACTGACTAACCGTTCTCCAGTGTACGCCGAGTAGATGATTGGTACATTTTACTGATGAACCGTTCTCCAGTGTACGCCGAGTAGATGATTGGTACATTTTACTGATGAACCGTTCTTCAGTGTATGCCGAGTAGACGATTGGTACATTTTACTAACTAACCATTCTCCAGTGTACGCCGAGTAGATGATTGGTACATTTTACTGATGAACCGTTCTCCAGTGTACGCCGAGTAGATGATTGGTACATTTTACTGATGAACCGTTCTTCAGTGTATGCCGAGTAGACGATTGGTACATTTTACTGACTAACCGTTCTCCAGTGTACGCCGAGTAGATGATTGGTACATTTTACTGATGAACCGTTCTCCAGTGTATGCCGAGTAGACGATTGGTACATTTTACTGACTAACCGTTCTCCAGTGTACGCCGAGTAGATGATTGGTACATTTTACTGACTAACCGTTCTCCAGTGTACGCCGAGTAGATGATTGGTACATTTTACTGACTAACCGTTCTTCAGTGTACGCCGAGTAGATGATTGGTACATTTTACTGATGAACCGTTCTCCAGTGTACGCCGAGTAGACGATTGGTACATTTTACTGACTAACCGTTCTTCAGTGTACGCCGAGTAGATGATTGGTACATTTTACTGATGAACCGTTCTCCAGTGTATGCCGAGTAGACGATTGGTACATTTTACTGACTAACCGTTCTCCAGTGTACGCCGAGTAGATGATTGGTACATTTTACTGATGAACCGTTCTCCAGTGTACGCCGAGTAGATGATTGGTACATTTTACTGATGAACCGTTCTTCAGTGTATGCCGAGTAGACGATTGGTACATTTTACTGACTAACCGTTCTCCAGTGTACGCCGAGTAGATGATTGGTACATTTTACTGATGAACCGTTCTCCAGTGTATGCCGAGTAGACGATTGGTACATTTTACTGACTAACCGTTCTCCAGTGTACGCCGAGTAGATGATTGGTACATTTTACTGATGAACCGTTCTTCAGTGTATGCCGAGTAGACGATTGGTACATTTTACTGACTAACCGTTCTCCAGTGTACGCCGAGTAGACGATTGGTACATTTTACTGACTAACCGTTCTCCAGTGTACGCCGAGTAGATGATTGGTACATTTTACTGATGAACCGTTCTTCAGTGTATGCCGAGTAGACGATTGGTACATTTTACTGACTAACCGTTCTCCAGTGTACGCCGAGTAGACGATTGGTACATTTTACTGACTAACCGTTCTCCAGTGTACGCCGAGTAGATGATTGGTACATTTTACTGATGAACCGTTCTTCAGTGTATGCCGAGTAGACGATTGGTACATTTTACTGACTAACCGTTCTTCAGTGTATGCCGAGTAGACGATTGGTACATTTTACTGACTAACCGTTCTCCAGTGTACGCCGAGTAGATGATTGGTACATTTTACTGATGAACCGTTCTCCAGTGTACGCCGAGTAGATGATTGGTACATTTTACTGACTAACCGTTCTCCAGTGTACGCCGAGTAGATGATTGGTACATTTTACTGATGAACCGTTCTTCAGTGTATGCCGAGTAGACGATTGGTACATTTTACTGACTAACCGTTCTCCAGTGTACGCCGAGTAGATGATTGGTACATTTTACTGATGAACCGTTCTTCAGTGTATGCCGAGTAGACGATTGGTACATTTTACTGACTAACCGTTCTCCAGTGTACGCCGAGTAGATGATTGGTACATTTTACTGACTAACCGTTCTCCAGTGTACGCCGAGTAGACGATTGGTACATTTTACTGACTAACCGTTCTCCAGCGTATGGCTGCAATTTTATTTGATCATGATATTGTTCCACATTATAACAATACATTTTCGCTATAAAGACTTTGGGAAAGGTTGAACAATTTTTTTTACAGCCGTTTGTTTGGAGGGTAAAATCATAAAAAAATTACCGAAAAAATGTTAATCTATGTAGAGAATGTGTTAGCAACAACATTAAACATTCTAGAATATTATGTTTATGTAGTAAATTATGCAAACATAGCAGTAATGTAATAGGTTACATTAGGCAATGAAAGGGTCCTAAAGAGGGGTGGGGGTGGGTATTGCTTACCAGCATCGACTAACACAATTAAAAAATTGCGATGTATAGTGCCATTTAATTTTGAGAGAGATTGCCTATCTGCGGGGAGGAATGTAAGGCGATAGATGCCCAAAATCCTAAATATTGGCAACGTGTTATAAAATGCAGCGATGGCAACCTTAGAAAGGAATTGCTTGCTATTTGTGAAACCAGATTGCTGCGATACGACGAATTGGCTGCGAAACTGAAGATTCGTTTGGATTTGGGAGATGGTGAGCTTGGTGACTTAAATATTTTGGGAGCCCGATACCAAGTTTTTAAGTCACTTTTACAGGCATTGTATTTTACTTATTTTATGCCACCATTTAATAATGAAGTGAGTGTTTAAAAAGTGAGTACTACTTCGCCATGTCAACACTCCCTGCCATTTTTTTATACCAAGTCTATATTATATCAATTAAATATATATTTATTTTTGTTTAATATTATTTCACATAATTAGCACAATACGGTATAATGAAAGTAAATTAAGGCAATATGTAAATCACAAACTGAAGGTTAGTTCCTGGTAACGTGGCGATGTAGATACTTAAAAATCTAGAAAAATCTTAAAAAAGCTCGCACTTGGCGGGTTAACCTCGAAAAGCTCGCACTTGGCGGGTTAACCTCGAAAAGCTCGCACTTGGCGGGTTTAACTTCGAGGCTGCACTTCGCTCCCTCAGTGATTATGGTCCGGAGGTCATTGAAGTTGTCGCCGATGTTTCCATCGTCGAGGTAGGCCTACCAGATGTTGAGGCTGGAGTCCAGAGACTGTACAAATGGGTTGATGGTGTCCCCGAAGAGTTTGGGCCCGTCCGTGTCACCCTGTTGAACGCCTTCATCCGAGAGGAGGATGTCATCAAACCCGAATATTATTATAAATGGCTTTTTCTAATTTGCGCTAATATTATTATTCAAGAATTTTGTGAAAAGTGAAAATATTGTGAAAAGATATCGGTACCCCTCTGGGACTTCCATTACTTGGTATTGAAAAATGTTCAAGAACATTATGTTTTTATGGTAGCTAGTATTTTTTTACTAACTGGTATTTTTAAATTAAAAATATTATTTTATATTTTTGGGTTGGTTAGTGTTCTAGAACATTAGTAGATATTATGTATTAAGGTAGCTAGTGTTCTATTTTTAGTTTAGCTAGTATATTTTGAAATTATTCAAAAATGTGAAAACATTGATATTTCAGGTTTTTAACTGTTGTAGAATATATTCATGACCACAAATATTGATGATACTGTATTATAATAGTTTAGGCCTACAGCTTATTAATTTTTTAACATCGTGTGGTAGTAGTACCAAAGTAGTACCGTTCCCGAAGTAGTGGTAGTAGTACCAAAGTAGTACCGTTCCCGAAGTAGTGGTAGTAGTACCAAAGTAGTACCGTTCCCGAAGTAGTGGTAGTAGTACCAAAGTAGTACCGTTCCCGAAGTTGTGGTAGTAGTACCAAAGTAGTACCGTTCCCGAAGTAGTGGTAGTAGTACCAAAGTAGTACCGTTCCCGAAGTAGTGGTCGTAGTACCAAAGTAGTACCGTTCCCGAAGTAGTGGTCGTAGTACCAAAGTAGTACCGTTCCCGAAGTAGTGATAGTAGTACCAAAGTAGTACCGTTCCCGAAGTAGTGATAGTAGTATCGAAGTAGCACTAAAAAGTGATTTCAGAGTAAGTGAAATCGTAACTGAGTAATTTCAGGTAGCTAGTGTATTTTTCTAGCTAGTAGATTTCATTAGCTAGCGAAACAAAACTACTAAAACTATATTAAAATTAAATATAAGAACAACATGGTATAGCTGTATAGCGTACCGTTTTGTAAATTTACTTGGATTAGACACAAACTTTAGTGATTATTGAAAGAAATTGATGAAGCTGGTGTTTTTTATGACAGCCACTGGCACTGTGTACTCCTAAAATATAAAATAATGTCTGCTTTATATGATACATGAGCTAAAATATTATGTTATAATATAAATATATTTTTATATTTTTATCACCAGCGGAGAGGAATATCTTAACGGCCCTTCGTAAAGAACATGTGCAACCTAATATTAATGATAATGTTGTTGAGGACAAAGAGCATGTTGCTAGTAATCACATAGGACAAGCGTTTGATCGTATTTTAGAAGAAATGCGCCACAAACCATCGGCGATATGGACTTCCATTGAACTTTACGATTTGTTTAATAGTTATTCTAGAAACATTACAGGTGAGATTTACATTATAGTAAGTATTTGTGATATTGTTGTTAGTATATTGAATAATAATAATAATAATAAACTATTAAACTATAGCCGTATATTTATTATTAAAGCTTGTAAAAACAGCTGATGCACATCAGATCGCATAGCAACCACCACCAACAACCAGACAAATATACACTGTTAAATTAATACTACAGTTAGTATATGATACTGTCTGACTGTCCTCCAAACTTGGAGGGTTGTTATCCACAGTCGCCTACGCCGGGTTGCAGTCGGCATTGCTGTGGATGATCGACTCCACGTCGCACCGAACCGGACGCCGCTTAGCTGATCGACAGCCGCGAAGGCACAGGAGGGCTGACCGCAAAAGGGCGAAACTCAACCTCCTGCGAACCCACACAACACACTCTGAATAGCGGACCTCGCGTTTGTCAGCCAGTTTCAACGCGAGACGCTTGATAAACTGTGTGGCTGACGGTGAAGCTCCACCAAACGCAGAGAATATAAGGGGAGTGAAGCTGGCGTGCTCCACCTCCCTCAACCGCTCTTCGTATTTGAGCCTCTTGCGAGACTCATGGTGTAGGTGGGATGCCGGAAGGGACATCGCGGCGTTGGTGTCCGCCAGCGGGTTGAAGACAGACACGTCGATGAACGTTTCCGGAAACGGTTTCCCCAGAATCCGCTCACCGACACATCCAGCCTCGCCTGCTGGTCCGTCGATGTCGACCGATGGCTGAACGTCTCGCCCGATAGTGGCTGCAGAAGCGGTTCCACCCCGACATTGTGTGCCACTTCCGTCAGGGTATCGGCGACGAAATCGCGATCTCGTTGTGCCGTATGGAGGGGAACCCTCCGGTGGGGCACGAAGCACGTGGGACGAAGTAAATCGCACCCCACAGGCACAACGAGACGGTAAATATCGCGGCGTCCACCCGTAGCGGAGGCACAGGGAATCATGGAACCCTTCCTTATCGAGGTGAGTATCCTGTAAGGTCATAGGTTTACAGTTTAGCCAGGCTGAAGCTCCTTTCTCTCCCACTAGATCACACAGTTGCTGTTGATTCTGTGGCAGCTTACTGCACACTTCTTCCTTCTTTTCTTTGTTTGCAGCTGCTGTCACTAATATAATAAAACTATTTTTTTAGCGCCAAATTTACATAGTAATACTCTAATATTTCTTATACTTACAATAAATGTACCCATAGAAGCGGTAGTAATACGGCCAAGTTGACTTACAATAAATGTACCCATAGAAGCGGTAGTAATACGGCCAAGTTGACTTACAATAAATGTACCCATAGAAGCGGTAGTAATACGGCCAAGTTGACTTACAATAAATGTACCCATAGAAGCGGTAGTAATACGGCCAAGTTGACTTACAATAAATGTACCCATAGAAGCGGTAGTAATACGGCCAAGTTGACTTACAATAAATGTACCCATAGAAGCGGTAGTAATACGGCCAAGTTGACTTACAATAAATGTACCCATAGAAGCGGTAGTAATACGGCCAAGTTGACTTACAATAAATGTACCCATAGAAGCGGTAGTAATACGGCCAAGTTGACTTACAATAAATGTACCCATAGAAGCGGTAGTAATACGGCCAAGTTGACTTACAATAAATGTACCCATAGAAGCGGTAGTAATACGGCCAAGTTGACTTACAATAAATGTACCCATAGAAGCGGTAGTAATACGGCCAAGTTGACTTACAATAAATGTACCCATAGAAGCGGTAGTAATACGGCCAAGTTGACTTACAATAAATGTACCCATAGAAGCGGTAGTAATACGGCCAAGTTGACTTACAATAAATGTACCCATAGAAGCGGTATGGTAGTAATACGGCCAAGTTGACTTACAATAAATGTACCCATAGAAGCTGTAGTAATACGGCCAAGTTGATAGGAAAACTGGTCATCTTGCAAAATTAAATTGTTTCATTAAATTTTTTTGAATTCTTTCATTCATAAAAAAACCTACAAAATTTCATAATTTTATTACATAAAAAGTAATTTGCAGAATCTGAAGTAGTTACTATTTCTGAGGTGCTAGATTCTATCAATAGTCTAAATACTGATAAGGCCGCTGGGCCTGACCAGTTAACGGCCGAGCATTTAATTTATGGGTGCAGTCTCAACTTATTTAAAGTACTATCGGTTCTATACACTGCTATCTTTGTGCACGGGTACTTACCAAGTGGATTAATCGACTCGGCTATTTTTCCTATAGTTAATAATAGGACGGGTGATATCACTTGTAAGGATAATTATAGAGGTGTTGCCATTTCTTCTGTACTGGGTAAAATTCTAGAACGTATTATTTTAATAAGGTGCATAGACAAGTTAGATACAACAGATAATCAATTTGGATTCAAAGCTAAATTGGGAACTGAAACGTGCGTATATGCCTTGAAAGAGGTAATTAATTATTATCTGACTAAGAATAGTCCAGTATTTGTATGCATGTTAGATGCGAGCAAAGCGTTTGACAGAATTAATTACTTTGGTCTCTTTCGTAAACTTTTAGATAGGGGGATTCCTGTGTACATAGTTAGGCTTCTTATTTTCTGGTATTGAGAGCAATACATGTACGTTAGGTGGGCGGGGCATAAATTTGGTATATTTTTGGTTACAAATGGTACGAAACAGGGTGGGGTCCTTTCCCCGATTCTATTCAATGTATATATGGACGGTTTAAGTAGGGCACTTAATGAGACTGGGGTAGGGTGTCTAATAGGGGGTACAAGGGTGAATCATTTAGGATATGCCGACGACTTGTGTCTTTTATCGAATAGTTTATTTGGGTTACAACGATTAATTAACGTAGCTGAACGATTTGCATTTTTTAATTCTATATTATTTAATATGAAGAAAACAAAATGTTTATATTTCGTTCCCAGGAGCTCAGGTCATTGTATTTTTGGTGATGTATATCTATATGGTATTAAAATTGATGTAGTTGAAAAATTCAATTATTTAGGGCATATAATTCATAGCAGTGCAGATGATGATTTTGACATAAAGAGGCAAACACAGTGCCTGTACGCCAGAGGTAATCTATTAGCTAAGAAATTTGGTGCTTGTAGTAATAAAGTAAAGCTAACACTGTTTAGAGCATTCTGTTCAACAGTTTATCGTAATGCTTTATGGGCTAAACAAAATTATTCAGGAATTGTGCATAATAAACTCAGAATAGCGTATAACAATTGTTTTAGGTTACTTTTTCATATTCCGAGAGTAACAAACGGTGAACCAACTAGTATTAGCAGCGCATTCGGGCAATTTAATGTTAAAAAGCAGCAGCTTGGTCTAGTGGTGACATTACTGTGCTTCCGATTAGGGAGCCCGGGTTCGATCCCTAGATGGGGCAGCACTGTTTGGGCACAGTGCTTTAAATGCTGCAGCCTAGACCAACCCCGGCTTTCATCCTTCAGTTTTCGATAAATGGGAACCAAGGCAACTTGGGAAACAGAGTGGAAGGGTTTACTGTGGAAGATCACCCATGGTGGTGAACAGGCATTCCTTGGCTTAACGAGCCTAAAAGATTCTCCCATTCATTCATAATGTTAAAATGATGGTTCATATAAGATACATGTCAATTATTGTAAGTTTATTTAAAAGAGTTGATAAGACTGATAACGAAATATTGAGTACAATTACTAATGTATGCCGTCTTGACAGTACATAGATAGATAGATTTATTTATACATTATAGTTATATAAGTTGAATGTGGTCTATATCACATAATCGATCGGTATATAATAATACTAATGCTATATTTCAGCCAACAGGCCTTTATCAAGCAGTAATCAACTATGCGTCTAACCGGTAAGAATACTAGAAACTATTATACTACTGACAACTACTGCACCAATGACAAAAATACTGCTACCGGTAGGTATCTAGGTTGCACCTACCCCCCCCCCCCCCCCCCCCCCCCCCCATAATTGGAACTGGAACTACACTACTGTATAAAAGTTAATTCTCACCACCCCGCATCGTGTTCTTTTAGGTATTGGGTGTTGAGTGTTGGTCTGTCTCTTTTAGGTATTGGGTGTTGAGTTTTGGTCTGTCTCTTTTAAGTATTGGGTGTTGAGTGTTGGTCTGTCTCTTTTAGGTATTGGGTGTTGAGTGTTGGTCTGTCTCTTTTAGGTATTGGGTGTTGAGTGTTGGTCTGTCTCTTTTAGGTATGGGGTGTTGAGTGTTGGTCTGTCTCTTTTAGGTATTGGGTGTTGAGTGTTGGTCTGTCTCTTTTAGGTATTGGGTGTTGAGTGTTGGTCTGTCTCTTTTAGGTATTGGGTGTTGAGTGTTGGTCTGTCTCTTTTAGGTATTGGGTGTTGAGTGTTGGTCTGTCTCTTTTAGGTATTGGGTGTTGAGTGTTGGTCTGTCTCTTTTAGGTATTGGGTGTTGAGTGTTGGTCTGTCTCTTTTAGGTATTGGGTGTTGAGTGTTGGTCTGTCTCTTTTAGGTATTGGGTGTTGAGTGTTGGTCTGTCTCTTTTAGGTATTGGGTGTTGAGTGTTGGTCTGTCTCTTTTAGGTATTGGGTGTTGAGTGTTGGTCTGTCTCTTTTAGGTATTGGGTGTTGAGTGTTGGTCTGTCTCTTTTAGGTATTGGGTGTTGAGTGTTGGTCTGTCTCTTTTAGGTATTGGGTGTTGAGTGTTGAGTGTTGGTCTGTCTCTTTTAATATAGAATTTCTCCGCTAATTTACGTTCTATCCAGGGATATGTGCTTCATTAATTTGTTTTAAAGAGGCGTTACCAAATGCTATAAAACTGGTGACCAGTAATTATATATACGCCATTATATGCAGCAAAATTTGTACTGAGGTTACAAATTAAGGGGGGGGGGGGGGTGGGGGGGGGGTAGCACCCCCAAATTGAACCTCACATTTTTGTGTCTCTGGACCTTAAAATTGGGTGAAAATTATTTTTTCTGGTACTAAACGTCGTCTGGACTGTCGGAGAATAGTCAAACCAAATATTTTTAAAATTGGCCACAAAATAGCTCCGTAATGGCCAAAAGTGCCTTTTTGCGCCAAGGGCTATTTCTCCACCAATATTTGTTGAAAATTGTCGAAATTTGGATTATAGGTTCAGAAGAATCCTGCATCCAATTCTTCTTAACAAGTTATGCCTCAAATACTCTGGAGCCTTTTTAGAACAAAAAGGCCCCAAAAAAGGATTTTTTTGGGACTTTTTGATATAAAAAGGCTCCAGGGCATTTCCAACCAAATTTGTTAAGAAGAAGTATGGAGAGGGGTAATCTTAACAAGTGTACCAAATTTCAACTCATTTCAGTTAAACTTGGCGGAGAAATAGCCTTTTTCATGAAAAAACGTCATTCTGAGATATGGGTGTTTAAAATTTAAGAAACAATTTAAACCTTTCCGCTATTTAAGATAATACCAATTTACACTAAAACTTCTTAAAGGTTGAGAGATTTCTCAAAGGAAAGTGCTCTTCAATTCACAAGCCGGAACCCAACATCATTGGAATTCGTTTCAACCTTAGTATCAGGTGCAATTGAAGTCAGTAAATCGTATAATCATACCACGCCACGCTTGGTTTGTCTATAAAGCAACACTTCCAGTTTGGATCCAGGGAACTTATTGATACTTTACACTCGATTGGATTAATGGATACATTGCTAGTTATGATGAAATGCTAAGATTTCGAAAATCAGCCGTAAAGTATTCCAGTGAATGTGACTTCTGTTTCAAATATGTATTCAATGATAGTCCAAATATAATTAGTGTGTGGTGTGATAATATCGAACCTGTCTTAAGACGAGGTAGTTCTTGTCAAGAGTTGAGCCGTTCAAAAACACGATGTGGTTGTGTATGTGTGTATAACCATCCAATATCTCAAAAACTCACGCAGGTAAGCAACAATTTTTAACGCGACTATTTATCAATTAGTATCTAGTTGTTGAATAAAAAAGTTGGGAACGATTCGATGTGCGATATTCGAAATATTAGCATATTATCAACAATATGGAACGCGAAATTAAATACCCACAGCTACACTTGTACAGCTGAACAACATTTCAATACTTATTGTCAATTGGAGTTACACATTAATTATATCGTTAATTATTGTTCTATCTCTATTCAGCCAGTTAGTGTAATGTCAAGCATTACATCATTTATATATCGTATGTATCTATAGGGCCTAATTGTCATCGTTATAATACTGTCATCAACTCAGGCTAAGCTCAATTGTAATGTAAAGGCTTAGTAGGTTTTGTATATCTGGGACGTTTACAACAGCTGTCGATTAAACTAACAAAACCAGAAAACTGAACCAGTGGCGGTGGCTGCCAGCCGGGTACCAACGGCTGTTGGGTAGACTTAAGGGAACATTTCACAAACTTTCATAGGAGGCTTTAATAGTCTTTAATAGATAAAATGTGCATAGACTTTAATAGTTCCACCTTGGTGTAGTGGTTGCATTGAATTCACATCTCCCGTAGGTCGTGGATTCGATCCTCACATGGGCCAGGGCAGTTTTCGTTTCGGCACGAATGCTTTAAAGGGACCAGCCAGGGCGCATCTCTGCCTTGCATCCTTAAGTGGTAGCTAAATGAGTACTGGAGTTTCCTCTGGGGAGTAAAGTTCTGGGGGACCGCACTGGAAATAAGTCGTCAGACTTTGTGCATAATCACTGGCCTAGTGGCCGAAGAAAATTTACTTTACTTTACTTTGAGGCTTGTACATGTACAATATATTGGTTGCTCCGATGTTTTTATTAGGCTAACTGAGAATGTATTAGTATACATAGGGAAGAATCCGAGAAACGGAGAGCACTTGACGCAAAGGATAGAAAGAGTATAGCAGCTGCTCTGAAAAAAAGTGCCAATCCTTCCTTGAAATGTTACAGTAATAAAGTGATTAATATTGTTGATGGACAGGACATGTCGCTTCTCCTGCTGTAAATGTGGACAATTCGGTTGATATTGGGACCAAAGGAATAAATAGGTTTATATACATACAGCCTCCCAGAATCCTTCTACTCACCCATTAAACAAGAAGTAGTTACAATGGCTAAACATATCCAGTGCGAAACAGCACCAATGAGTTATTGCGATTCAGAGAAACTGTACGGACATCTTGTTATTGCACAACAACAACATATCGAGTTAGACACATTATTCAATTTCGAGCTGTCACCATTTCCTCCCTCACAACACTTTTTAATGAAAATGGATGCATGCGCAGTGGCCAAAAAATCGGCTTTATTTTGAATTGCACATTATTGTGATACTCTTGAACCTGTGGACTTGGAACTACTGGTCGATGGGAATGCCTCATTATACCATATACACTGGCCAAGTAGGTGTGAACACTTTATGTGAAAACTTCACCACTAAATACACAAACTCTCACAAAACATTTATTATATTTGATCTACTACTACTACTACTAGGATCGACATGCTGCATTGCAGCTGCATTTTTAAGAATGCTGTGCCGGCTTGTCAACAAAATTGCACCGCCACAACTCCCTATCACCCATGACATTAGCTAGATCATCCGCATCTTTAAGGCCAGTGTCCTTTAAGATGCGTCTCAAGAAAGTCATGGGCTGTCCACCATGCTTATTCACTCCATGAGGCTGCCAAAGTACAATATTATGCACTGGCTGGTCCTCACGGCGAAAGCAATGTCCTGCAAAGCGGAGGCGATTTTGTTCTAGTGTCAAGCTTGGGGGAACCAATGAGACACCTCCAATGTTATATAGTTATATGTTATATATGTTATTGGAGATGTGTGCATTGTACTTGACACAATGAACCCGGCGTAGCATTCTTGTGAATGTGCCATCCAGAGATTTGGTGTCCTCAGCAGTTAGAGCCCAGCATGGACTCCCGTGGAGGAGTACTGGAACTACTGCTGCTCTAAATAACCGGACCTTAAGTTTCCGATTAATTCTCGGTGACTTCCAAATCCTGGAAAGTCTATTCAAGGCTGCCCATGCCTTTCCCTTACGTATTCGAAGGTCCTCACCTGACTTCCGGATCCATGATCCCAGGTAACAGAAGTTGTCCACATGCTCAAGCATACCATCCTTTGAGCTTATGCTCATCCGATCAGGACTTTCAAGGTTAACTGTCAGAATTTTGGTCTTTCTGGAGTTAATAAAAAGACCAACACTAGAAGCAGCATGTTCTAATGAGCTGACAGATATATTTGTACTTTGATTGTTATTTTTTTGGAATATGAAACCAACTACAAAATTAACTTTGAAACGATTCTCAGGAAAAGTTATTGACATAAACGCAACAGCTGCAACATTAAAGGATAAGTGTCACAGTCTGCTTGCTTTTCAATTCAATTCAACATCCGGCTTTAGGCCCCGGCGGCTTTAATTCGTAAAATGGTCAGACATATGAGAATATAGAAAGATACAAGATGCATAATATACATGATTATAGATGCACTTGGGGTAATTTGATACAATATAACATAAGGTAGATAACAAGCTTTACATTGTTCAACAGGCTGTGATACGGTTTCATTTCCCTCCGTAAAGGAAAGAAGACAGCTCTAAAGTTGCTCCCTTCCGTAAAGGAAAGAAGACAGCTCTAAAGTTGCTCCCTTCCGTAAAGGAAAGAAGACAGCTCTAAAGTTGCTCCCTTCCGTAAAGGAAAGAAGACAGCTCTAAAGTTGCTCCCTTCCGTAAAGGAAAGAAGACAGCTCTAAAGTTGCTCCCTTCCGTAAAGGAAAGAAGACAGCTCTAAAGTTGCTCCCTTCCTTAAAGGAAAGAAGACAGCTCTAAAGTTGCTCCCTTCCTTAAAGGAAAGAAGACAGCTCTAAAGTTGCTCCCTTCCGTAAAGGAAAGAAGACAGCTCTAAAGTTGCTCCCTTCTGTAAAGGAAAGAAGACAGCTCTAAAGTTGCTCCCTTCCGTAAAGGAAAGAAGACAGCTCTAAAGTTGCTCCCTTCCGTAAAGGAAAGAAGACAGCTCTAAAGTTGCTCCCTTCCATGAGTAGCACATTGACCGCGTTTACTGACACCTTTGTTGATGAAGATGATTGGTTAAAAGCTGGCAATGTATTTCTCTTAAACCTATATCGGTATGTAAGTAAAGGGGCGCCCAAATCATTAAATGTGCTAAGATACAAAGTGTTTACTACAACCAAACATCCCCCAAAGGTAAGACAATTATTATGATATGACTTTAATGGGTGATCAACCGTTATTAGTGTACAACCAGCGCTGTATATAATACTAGAACCTGAACTCGTATTGTGACTATTTTTATTTTGCATATACTCGCACTACTGTACATCTAATTACAGTTCTAGCTAACCTAGTTTTGTGAAATATCATGAACAAAATAAAATTTATATTTCTTATTTATTTCAGATACAAAGTTTACCTCCAACAGATGTCTCGGCAATCCAGCATATAAGAAGAGCGAGATTGCAGTTATTGTTCTGGAGAGCTGCTGGGGACATTATACTAGATAGACCACCACTAGAACCAACAAACTTTGGTTGGATGTTGTCGGCCGATAACAAACTTAAACCAGATCCAGGGTGTACCAGCAATGGCTCCAGAGCCTATATTACAAATACAGTAGCATCCTGTAGATGCAATTCTCAAAAACATTTTTCTACTGCAAGACGTAGTTGCCAGGCTCTAAAAGTTCCTTATAATTTGTGTGCGAACCATGAGTGTTATAATTTGTAAATTAATACTTATATTATCAAAAATAAATAAAATCTCAAAAATAAACTAATTACTTACTGTAAATGTGATGTTATGTCACTGAATTCAGGAAACATACATCAACGGTCCAGTTATTAAACCGAACATCACCCTACATAAACATAAAAATCCGTTTCGGTGAACACTGCAGCTACATCAGGAAATAAATCTGTGCAGAAGCTCATCATGCAGCGCCATAATGTTCGAGCACGCTCGACCAAGAAGTTGTAGTACATTAGTAGCAACGCCAATACATCCATATATGTTGGCTACGAATTTACATTCAAACTCATACTTCCGCGGCTTATTGGGGATACATCTAGAGTGTTTTAGCGAGCTGATATGACATGAGGTAATACTGAGTAAAGAGAGGTATGTCGGTGCATTAATTAGCCTCAATGATGTGCTCCAAAAATGTGCACTCCGCGCTATATAGGGTAGGTATTAATTACAAAATTTGTAACCCATTATTGCAAATATAATGATTATTACTTATACTACCGTACTACAGTAATTCTAACCTTTTAAGAACTTTACCAAATTCTCTTCGGAAAGCGAAACCTGCGCATCTAACTCTAATGTTCTCCTTTAGTCCCAAATATTCAACCTTAACACAAAGTGGTAACTGATAATTCAACCTAACACAAGGTGGTAACTGATAATTCTACGTAAATATCAAACAATTCAGATTCTAAATCAACTCACATCATAAATTTAATTTTGTAACTATATATACTGTAGTATACTCGTTTATGCACTGTTTTCGCTACAACAGTTTCTGCAACAGTTTTCTGGAACAGTTTTCTGCAACAGTTTTCTCTAACAGTTTTCTGCAATAGTTTTCTGTAGTGTTATATATAAGTTTTGTGTAGACTTGCTTGATACTGCATATTCTAGAACAAAAAATAGTTGAAGCGAATTTTTATTATTGTAAATAAATTTTGTTCTAGAATAATTAGCTCCAAAAGCACACAAATCTGATGTATTTTAATATTACAGAAAATTGTTGCAGAAAACTGTTCCAGAAACTGTTGTAGCGAAAACAGTCCTTAACGATGAATTAGATCTAGAATAGCTATGAAATGTGAAAATCAATATTGACGAGATTTTTAAATAGTTAAGCAAGACAGTTGGGGGTACGGTGGTGATTTCCAGCCATTTACAATATTTGGGTATTTTCTTCCTTTTTTTAGAAAGTATTAATATCATTTGAAAGAAAGACATTGTTAATAATGTGGGGTAAATATAATAATATAGTTTAATATAATTAAAAAGGTCTCAGCCCACAAACAAAAGGAAAATAATAGGTACGGTAGATACGAGCTTTCAAACTGTAGTTAGAGTTCTTCCTCAGGTAGGCCTACTACTACTACTAGGTCGAGCGAACTCGGACAGTGGAAATGAGATCCTTCCAGGCTTCCCGATTCTCCATAGTTGTCGTAATTTCGTTTCTCCCAAGTTCAGTATCCCTTTCAAGTTGATCTATATATGTTATGGCAGGTCGTCCACGACTACGCTTTCCATGAGTTGGTTGCCAGAGAAGTAGATCTGGTATGACCTCATCTTTACTTCGCCAGCAGTGCCCACTGAATCTTAATCTGCGTTCACGGAGGGTGGTTGATACAGGTGGTATTGTACCATAAAGCTCGGCGTTTGTCATGTGTTGTCTCCAGCTGATGTTTAGGGCTGCCCTTAGTAGTCTTGTGTAGCAACCATCAATTCGTTGTTCAAGTGATTTAGTCAGTGTCCAGGTCTCACCCCCGTATAAAAATACACTTTCCACTGTGGCTCGAAAGAACTTAGTCTTCAGGTGCCTGGAGAGATCTGATTTCCAGATGGTATCCATTTTTGATAGAGCCACCCAAGCCTTTGCTTTCCTAACTTCTATGTCCTTTTTGCTACTCTCTATCCATGATCCAAGGTACTGGAAGTCATCGACCTTCCTTAGTTGATTATTATCAATGGTTGTCAAGTTTCCATCAACATTAAAGGTCATTAATTCGGTCTTGGTAGCATTTATATGCAATCCAACCTCCTTAGCAGCCCTCTCCACTTTATTTAGTAGAAGCTGTGCATCTGCTAGCGTATTAGAGAGCAGGGCGATGTCATCCGCAAAGTCGGTGTCTGTGACTGTAGTTGCCGGATATCTACTACTTCTGCGTTCTTGAAGTGTGAATCCCAGATCTTCACCCTTTGTGGCCGTCCTCATTGAAGAAAATGCTATTAAAGAAAATGCTAGGTCTTCCTACCAACGCCTCCTCAACTTTAGCACATAATCTTACGGGAGAAAGAACTCTAGTGGAATGCATCCTATCTAAACACAATAATATTTTCGACAAAGACGTGGTGCAATCTTATAAGGCTTTTAGAGCAGATCGCCAGAACCACTTTATTAGCGAAGGTTTCATCCGAGGCCCAGCCTTTAAATCTACCACATGGAGATCAGCCGGCCAAAGGAACCGCCACGTGCTCTGTCGGACGACAGCGCACGGGTTCCACCATAAACTCTGCCTGGACCAACGCCCTTTCCACTCTTTATCCGATTCATGTGCCTGTAAATTCTGTCACTCGCCCATTACAGATAAATTCCATATCTTGGTCTGTTCATCTGCCCCATCTCTCGCAACCCTAGCAAACATTTAATCTATTTATTTTATAATTTAGCATGTTCCTATTTTAGTCTCGATATTTTCTTACTCTCGATATTTTTACTCTCGATATTTTACTCTCGATATTTTTTACTCTAGGTATTTTTACTCACGATATTTTTACTCACGATATTTTTTACTCTCGATATTTTTACTCTCGATATTTTTTACTCTCGATGTTTTTACTCTCGATATTTTTTTTTTTTTTTTTTACTCTCGGTGTTTTTGTTCTCGATATTTTTGCTCTTGATGTGATATTTCTTTTGAACTCGCGACATTATCGATATTTTCATATATTTTCGATATTTTCAACACTCGATATATTTACTCGCGTTATTTTTACACTCTATATTTTCCATGTCTCGGTGTTTTTTTCAGTGTGGCCTTATTTTACAATATAACATTAATCCCTTTCAGATAATTAATTTTCAATTTTATCACCGATTCATGTGTATAGTTCCTATTTATTGAATTTATTGAATCTATTGAAATGATTAAATTGCCCAGTTGCCCCGCTTGGGGGCGTAATGATTTAAAAAATATGAGTTCAGATACTGAAAAGTAACGATTTGTAAATGGCAAGTTATATTTCCGTTAGCTATTGTGAACGTTTGAATAATGTTTATTGTCCAATAAAAATTAACCAGTTCAATTTCAATATATATCACCATTCGCTGCATTTAAGGCTAAATCGCTGGTATCTGTCGGCTGTGGGTTGAGAAGATGTTCAAAATGGATCTTAAAATTTTCATCAGACGGCTGTGACACTTCGTCGATTGTGTCCTGTCGGATCTCGCCTTTCCATCCCACTGTCCCCCAGATTAATTTTGGATCATCGATCTCAAGCAGCTGTTCCCATCTCGTCAAGCCGATAACCCCGTTACGTTGTAAATATTTCTTTTTAACATTTCCTAGCAGCACCATCTATTAAATTAAACGCGTCGTCACATTTCACTTCTATTTCACGGAGACAGCAGTTTTGGTTACTAATATCTGGCGGGTTGGTTAACTCCAAGCACTGTGTAAATGAACTCAGATCCACAGAGTGACCGCTAATTCCTTTAGATAGTGCATCCGAGCTTCTTTCTGCCCCCTGAGGAGGTTGGTCATGAATATGTGCACCTAGGTTCTTAACCCTTTCATATAGAGAATCCCAACTAGCACTCATTAACATCCCTGTAGAGATTGACAATGGAGCGTGATTTGATCCCTTTTGATCCTGGTGTATATCAAGCGCGTCCAGCGTGTTTATGAGTTCTCTGTGCTCAATACACAAATCTATCTCTGACACCCAGGTTCGACCTTTCCTATATGTTAGATTTCCATGCAGTTTAACGCCCAATGATTCAACTGTAAGGTCTTTTGCGACCACGTGCTGTCTGGCTAAACAAATTCCTTTAAGTGTCCGACCGTTCGAGTTTACTGTTTGATCATTGGCTCCTCTATACTGAAATTGTACCCCGAATTGTGGCTGCCCTACTCTCGCATTAAAGTCCCCTAGAACTATACAATGATTCTGTACCATCCTACTTTCCAACATTGCAAAAAGAGATGGATCTTTTTTCTTTTTTTTTTTTTTCAATAGGCACACCGGTCAAGCCGGTTTATAATGAATAAAATTAAGACATTATAAAATAAGTATACATTTCACATATAACACCAAACCGTCCAGCCTATAGAATTAAGACATCAAAAAATAAGTATACATTTCACATATAACACCAAACCGTCCAGCCTATAGAATTAAGACATCAAAAAATAAGTATACATTTCACATATAACACCAAAATGGACGTCGGTCAATATATATATTATCCTATTACTCAGGGTTAATTGTATTCGATCGAGATTCCGTCGGGTGGTGCAACATGCAACCCGTTAATAAGTGGGCCATAAGTCAACATTCGTACGTACTTTTACAGCTGTTAATGAGTGTCATACGGGACGAGTATTCTAGAGGTACGTTGGATCGGTATCAGTTAATTCCAAAGAACTGTAGGATCCTTCGTTTTTTAGCAGCAAATGAGGTGTTTTTCAATGCGTAGCAGTCACGGAGAAATTGCGCCGTGAGTATATCAGCTCGTGGGGGTGGTCCTATGTCGATCCTCGTTAAGATGTTGGGTGTGGAATATTTGTATGTGAGCAGGGAGTATAGTCTTGGGAGTTGAAATTCGTGTTTAGCCTTATTGTATCCACTGGAAACCCCACAAAATTGTTTCTTATGATTCAGGTTCGACAAGGCACGGAAGGATCCTTGCAGAGTGACACTGGGACATGTGGCGTATCGGAGAGCCATTGCAGTGCATTCCTTAAAAGCCATGACTGAGATTGGTTTGCATCCAGTAAGTGTATAGAGGACGCAGTTAGAAACGTAGGAGCCTGTGTGAATGAGCCCTCTTAGTGATTTGCGGTAGTAGGAGTCAAGGCTATCAATTTCAGATGAGGATAATGCACCGATATTGAATCGCGTGCTATATATTATAGAAGGTAACGCTACAGACTTCCATAGTTTAAAGGTTGTCTCCACGTTCAACCATCTAGTGGTCCAGCCGTTGTTATGAAAAAAGTGGGACATGGATGCGATGGATTTCACGCAGTCTGTGTACGCAGTTTTTCGGTTAGATATTTTGAACCCAAGGAAGGTTAGAGTGTTTGATTCGGTTATCGTGTTCCCAGCATTGACAAGGGGGTATCTCTCAGTCTTAGTTAAGTGTGTTCTTCCCCAACACATCCATTTAGATTTACTGTGCTCAATCTCTAGGTTAAGTTGTGCACACTGGTCGGTCACGATAGCCGCCATTCGTTGTATGTCCTTAAACGAAGTGCTCAAAATTAGGAAGTCGTCGGCGTATGCTAGAGCTCCCAACCAAACATCATTTATCTTACAGCCTAAATTGGCAGCTTGAAGCGATCCGACAATGGAGGATGTGTAAAAGTTGAAGAACCAACCAGATAGTAGTGACCCCTGTTTAACCCCCCTGAGTACTCTGATACATTCGCTATCTGAGTCAATAAAGGTGCCGAACTTCAGGTAGACTTCGCTGATGGAGTAATAGTGCATGAGCGTCATCAGTATGTGAGGGTTCAGGATTTTTTCAAGTTTATTAAAAAGAAGTGAGTGATCGACATTGTCGAATGCTGATGCTAGATCGAGTTGTAGCACATACACAGGTGAGCCGCTACTCTTGTAGTGTTGCAGACATTCTAGGACTGTTCCAATCACCAGGTCCGTCCCGATTTTCTTCTGGTAGGCGACCTGATTGGGATGTTGTTTACAGTCTGTGTCGATGAGTTCAGAAATTACAATTTGTTCGAACACTTTTGCTAAAAGACAAATTATGGACACAGGCCGATACGAGTTTGGATCGGCGTGGCTACGCCGTTTTCCCTTGTACACACTTGCGACAATCGTCTTACCGAAGTCAGTGGGGACCTTGTGTAATCGAAAGCACGAGTTGATGATAATGGTAATGAGAGGGCAGATGGCGTCAGGGTTGACATGCAGAATATGTTCTACTTGTATAGATGCGTAATCAGGTGATTTGCTTGTAGAGAGTGATGCAATCGCTCGTCTCACTGTAAGGGGTGAGATTGACGGTGATACAGACCCACTGGACTGGTTGTATAAGCGCGATGACAATTGTTCCATATTCTGTTCATAGTTGCAGGGAGTGGTATAGTTGCAGGGAGTGGTGAACTTCTTTGTGTAATGTTGTCGGAGCTTGGTTTGCATGGACAGTGGGATTGTGTTCTTGCTGCTGGGTTTGAACCGTTTCCAAAATGTGTGTTGGTTGTTACGGGAATACGCCCAGCTGTTTGCTTTATTGGCAACAACATTCTTGGACAACCAGTTTTTCAGACGCCGTGTGTTACGTTTCGATTCCTTGAACTCATTATGAATAGGATCATCTTGTGTTTTACCTCGCTGCTGCCACATAGTGTATAGGTCCTTTGTCAGTCTGATACGCTGTGTAAGCAGCATTGACCTAATCCGTAGGTTGTGGGATCGCTTGCGGATCTTTATTTTGGGGAGATGTAGATCAGCTGCGGAAGTAATAATGTCTTGTAACTTACTCGTGATGTCGTTGAGTTGGTCTAATGTCAACGTGATTAAGCGAATCACTTGGTGGGATATAACATCCCCCGAGCACCACCCCAGCAGGAATACTTGACAGTTCTAACCAAATCTGGCCCTCTGTTGAACAGTCTATCCGTTTAACTAAATGATTCAAACTCGAGCGGATTAAGACAGCAATCCCACCACGATGTTCCGCTGCCGACGGATTTGAGTAGCACATGAAACCAGGGACATTTATTCGCCACGCAGTTTTAGTTTCTAATAGCCATACTATATCGTAACTACATAAATATGAAAGAACATTTCTATCTTCTAGTTTATTTTTCAGACCATCAACATTCCACGAACAAAGTTTTAAGATTTCAGATCATTGTGCCCCGCACCTCTATCCGACTAACATAAACCTATCGGACACTACATCATCACGGGTGAGCACTCTCCTCTTGAAATCGTAGCTTATTTTCACACCTTGGTTGATTGGCTTCTGCCGTTCCTCCCAAGCACGCGAACGTAGGCGGTTTTCCTCTCTTCTGATCATCGGGTGAGTGTCTCGCTTTATGTTTACCAACCTCATATCTCCGTCGTCAGAATCTTTCAGCTTGCGAGCAGACTTAAGTATGTCATTTCGTATTCGGGAATTAGGAATATGAGCAGTATTGGGCGTTTCCGATCAGGTCGTAATTTCCCCAGTCGTTGGATATCCCAACTATTGCCCGGTGCCTCACAACCAATCAGACCCATTATCTTTCCAATTCGTTGTTTATCCATATCACTGCTGTTCTCATCTTCTTCCCGAACTCCCGTGATTCCCTACAACATTATGATACCTGTGGAAGAACTGTAGTTACAGTTCTTCCTCAGGTAGGCTGAGGAAGAACTGTAACTACAGCTTCCTCAGCTATCATATGTTGTAGGTGTAGGCCTACCTGAGGAAGAACTGGAACTACAGGTCCTTTGTAGGTCTACACCTACAACATAGGGCTGAGGAAGAACTGTAGTTCCAGTTCTTCCTCAGGTAGGTCTACACCTACAACATATGATAGCTGAGGAAGCTGTAGTCAGTTCTTCCTCAGGTAGGCCTACACCTACAACATTATGATACCTGTGGAAGAAATGTAGTTCCAGTTCTTCCTCAGGTGCTGAGGAAGAACTGTAACTACAGTTCTTCCTCAGCTATCATATGTTGTAGGTGTAGGCCTACCTGAGGAAGAACTGGAACTACAGTTTGAAAGCTCGTACCTACCGTACCTATTATTTTCCTTTTGTTTGTGGGCGGAGACCTTTTTAATTATAACTACATTTAACTATTACTACACTTTTAATTATAACAAACTATATTATTATTTTTTTCATTTTTTTCTATAATGTATTTTTTGCATAATTAATTGAACTGACCCATGTTAAATTGCTAATTATCATTTTTGTAATGGAATAACTTTTCATTAACAATGTAAGTTTAATAAACATATTACAATAATAACAACCAATTAAACATTATGCAAAAAATTAAAAAATACCTACTTTCGAAAAAAAATGAAAATAATACTCAAAAGATAGTAAATGGCCGGAAATCGCCACCGTATAAGGGAAATTAATTTTTCCTTTGTCTAACCAATAAGCAGACCACGAACCTGATGCCTAACTCTTTCTTCGTGCCAATCACCTGGTTTTTTCGTTTCGTTGGGTTTTAAGCACCGAATGTAGTGCGGAGTCGCTTTCATAAGCGTTCCAATTAAAACGTTGGCTTGAGTCTAGAAATGTAAACAGTATCAAATACAGATATACCAAAATCTGAACAATAAGTGTATGTGTGTAGTTGTTTATGCAACACATTAATTCTTTAGAGGACAACATTGCAGTCAATTTTAGTGACTCATATTGGCTTCACAGGTTATGTTATGTTACGTTACGTTGCGTTGCGTTGCGTTAATCCTGACAAGTACCTAACTGATCTAGACTTTGCTGATGACTTAGGAGTACTCTCAGAATCACTAGAGGGAGCCCAACGGCTCCTCAGCTCATTAGAACATGCTGCTTCTAGTGTTGGTCTTTTTATTAACTCCAGAAAGACCAAAATTTTGACAGTTAACTTTGAAAGTCCTCAGCAAGTCTCTGATCGGATGAGCATAAGCTCAAAAGATGGTATGCTTGAGCATGTGGATGACTTCTGTTACCTGGGATCATGGATCCGGAAGTCAGGTGAGGACCTTCCTTCGAATACGTAAGGGAAAGGCACGGGCAGCCTTGAATAGACTTTCCAGGATTTGGAAGTCACCGAGAATTAATCAGAAACTGAAGGTCCGATTATTTAGAGCAGCAGTAGTTCCAGTATTCCTCTATGGGAGCCCATGCTGGGCTCTAACTGAAGAGGACACCAAATCTCTGGATGGTACATTCACAAGAATGCTACGCCGGGCTCATTGTGTCAAGTACAATGCACACATCTCCAACCAGACACTATATAACATTGGAGGTGTCTCATTGGTTCCCCCAAGCTTGACACTAGAACAAAATCGCCTCCGCTTTGCAGGACATTGCTTTCGCCGTGAGGACCAGCCAGTGCATAATCTTGTACTTTGGCAGCCTCATGGAGTGAATAAGCATGGTGGACAGCCCATGACTTTCTTGAGACGCATCTCTACTCCTAGTCACTCTACTCCTGACCAGCTATTGGTAGATCACCATCTGCCTGGCCAGGCCATATACTACTAGGATCGGCATGCTGCATTGCAGCTGCATTTTTAAGAATGCTGTGCCGGCTTGTCAACAAAATTGCACCGCCACAACTCCCTATCACCCATGACATTTGCTAGATCATCCGCATCTTTAAGGCCAGTGTCCTTTAAGATGCGTCTCAAGAAAGTCATGGGCTGTCCACCATGCTTATTCACTCCATGAGGCTGCCAAAGTACAAGATTATGCACTGGCTGGTCCTCACGGCGAAAGCAATGTCCTGCAAAGCGGAGGCGATTTTGTTCTAGTGTCAAGCTTGGGGGAACCAATGAGACACCTCCAATGTTATATAGTGTCTGGTTGGAGATGTGTGCATTGTACTTGACACAATGTACCCGGCGTAGCATTCTTGTGAATGTGCCATCCAGAGATTTGGTGTCCTCAGCAGTTAGAGCCCAGCATGGACTCCCATAGAGGAGTACTGGAACTACTGCTGCTCTGAATAATCGGACCTTAAGTTTCCGATTAATTCTAGGTGACTTCCAAATCCTGGAAAGCCTATTCAAGGCTGCCCATGCCTTTCCCTTACGTATTCGAAGGTCCTCACCTGACTTCCGGATCCATGATCCCAGGTAACAGAAGTCGTCCACATGCTCAAGCATACCATCCTTTGAGCTTATGCTCATCCGATCAGAGACTTGCTGAGGACTTTCAAAGTTAACTGTCAGAATTTTGGTCTTTCTGGAGTTAATAAAAAGACCAACACTAGAAGCAGCATGTTCTAATGAGCTGAGGAGCCGCTGGGCTCCCTCTAATGATTCTGAGAGTACTCCTAAGTCATCAGCAAAGTCTAGATCAGTTAGGTACTTGGCAGGATTTCCTCGACTTCTGGAGCCAGTAGGTGGAGTTATCATCACCCCATCATCATTATGATGATCTAAGGACATGCGTAGAACATAGTCAACCACAATAATGAACAAGAATGGTGCAAGTGTGTCTCCTTGGAGGACGCCCCATAACACTTCAAATGGTTCTGTGTCACCATCAACAGTAGACACAAATGTTGTCGAACCATCGTATACTGATCTGATTGCTGCAATAATTTCATCAGGAATCCCATATAATGAAAGTATGCTGAACATACGTGAGCGAGAGACTGAATCAAAGGCCTTGAAGAAGTCAACAAAGATAACAGCCAGATGCCTGTCTTTCTTTTTTGATAACTCTTCAATTATCCTTCTAAGTGCCAAAATGGGCTCCATGGTCCCACGACCTTTACGGAACCCATTCTGATTTCCACGTAGCAGTCTCTCAATGGGATCCCTGATGCGATTTAATAAAATTCTATTGTATAGTTTTGCAGCAATCGAGATCAATGAGATTCCCCGAAAAGAACCATAGAGTGTTAGGTTGCCCTTCTTGGGAACTGGCACCAACTTATTTGTTTTCATTTCTTGTGGGACTCTTGTTGTACGGTACATGTCTACTATGATGGGATAGATGAGCTTTAAACACTCAGGTATTTTAAAGACCTCAGGGGGAACACCATCTACTCCACTGGCACGATTGGTCTTAATGCTCTTTGCAGCAGCCTTCACTTCTGCAAAGGAGATATCGCCAATGGGAATATCTGGGAGTACAGACTCAGACACTTTTACTTCTATAAAGTTATCAGGCAATACCCTGTCATTATTGAGGAGCTTTTCAAAGTGGGCTTTCCAACCATTGAGGCGATCGGCTGGTGATTCAGCCTTAACCTTGGTGGTTGGTTGGCTTTTCCGCCCAGTAAGCAGATTGATCGATTTCCATGCCTGGGATGATTGCCTGCTGTCGTCAGCATCATTGATGGCATCAACCTGTTGGTTTATTAGCTCCTGTAGATTAACAGAGTACTGCCTGTTCAGGGACCTAGATGCAGCTTTAACTGCATTCTTGGCCGCTGTAGTCTGTTTGAGTCGGGACTCTTTCTGCGCCTTATGAAGGTCATTTCGGCACTTCTGAATTTTGTTGTCAGTCCAGGGGGCCCTTTTCCTGTTTCGAGGGTATACAGGAACTGTTTCTGCAGCTGCTAACTTAACTGCTTCTGTAAAGGCAGTATAGCCCTCACAGTGATCTGCCGCCTCAGAGGCAAGAGCCTCATACCTGTTGCTCAGCTGTAGTGTGAAGCTGGATCTCACACTTGGCTGTTGCAACAGAGAGGACCAGTCATGCCGTGGCAAGGCAGATTTCGTTGTTCTGCTAGCACGCAGACTAAGTCTTACCTTGGCCACAATAAGGCGGTGATCACTGGAGAAGGGTCGAAGTGTAAATGCATTACAGTCTTGTATAGAGCTCCTGTATTTCCTACGAAACAGAATATGGTCTATCTGGGACTTGTGACCACTGGGTCCACTATGAGTCCATAG
>JAUCBJ010003006.1:0-40699 GCA_032718475.1 Nemertoderma westbladi | reverse complement strand
CCCAGGTCGAGTGTTCCCAAGTCGAGTGTCCCCTGGTCGAGTGTCCCCAAGTCGGGTGTCCCCTGGTCGAGTGTCCCCTGGTCGAGTGTCCCCAGGTCGAGTGTCCCCTGGTCGAGTGTCCCCTAGTCGAATGTCCCCAAGTCGGGTACCCCCAAGTTGGGTGTCCCCAAGTCGGACGTCCCCTAGTCGGGTGTCCCCAAGTCGAGTGTCCCATGGTCGAGTGTCCCCAAGTCGGGTGTCCCCTGGTCGAGTGTCCCCTGGTCGAGTGTCCCCAGGTCGAGTGTCCCCAGGTCGAGTGTCCCCAAGTCGGATGTCCCCTAGTCGGGTGTCCCTGTCCCCAAGTCGGGTGTCCTCAAGCCGTATGTCCCCTAGTAGGGTGTCTCCTGGTCGAGTGTCCCCAGGTCGAGGGTCCCCAGGTCGAGTGTCCCCAGGCCGAGTGTCCCCAAGTCGGGTGTCCCCCGGTCGAGTGTCCCCAGGCCGAGTGTCCCCACGTCGGGTGTCTCCAAGTCGGGTGTTCCCCGGTCGAGTGTCCCCAGGCCGAGTGTCCCCAAGTCGGGTGTCCCCAAGTCGGGTGTCCCCCGGTCGAGTGTCCCCAGGCCGAGTGTCCCCATGTCGGGTGTCTCCAAGTCGGGTGTCCCCTAGTGGGTTGTACCCTCATCGGGTGTCCCCAGGTCGAGTGTTCCCAGGTCGAGTGTCCCCAGGCCGAGTGTCCCCAGGCCGAGTGTCCCCAAGTCGAGTGTCCCCTGGTCGAGTGTCCCCAGGCCGAGTGTCCCCAATTCGAGTGTCCCCTGGTCGAGTGTCCCCAGGTCGAGTGTCCCCAAGTCGGGTGTTCCCAAGTCGGGTGTTCCCCGGTCGAGTGTCCCCAGGCCGAGTGTCCCCAAGTCGGGTGTCCCCAAGTCGGGTGTCCCCCAGTGGGTTGTACCCTTGTCGGGTGTCCCCAGGTCGGGTGTCCCCCAGTCGAGTGTCCCCAGGCCGAGTGTCCCCAATTCGGGTGTCCCCAAGCCGGGTGTCCCCTAGTGGGTTGTACCCTTGTCGGGTGTCCCCAGGTCGAGTGTCCCCTGGTCGAGTGTCCCCAGGTCGAGTGTCCCCAGGTCGAGTCGGTGTGTCTGCCCCCCAAGCCCCGGTAGACGGTGTGTCTGTCCCTACGGACCCAGTGGGTGAACCAATCCCCTTAGGTAGCAGCACTTGTCCCATCTGTGCGAGGGTTTTTTCCACTAAGGCAAACGGGTCCCTGCGCATCCACAGCCGTGTGGGCGCGCGCTGCCCAGGCTCTGATGTTCCCCCGATGGAGCCCACCGCCTCGCCTCAGCCTACCATGATCCAGCCGCCGAATGGGGTATTCTCAGATAAAGAAATCCTGGCGGTGTTGTGGGGCTGGTGATGCAGGCAGCTGAGGCACGTTCCCAAGGCGTCGAGGGCTAACTTAGCCGACCTGCTATCGGATATCCTCAATGCGATTTTTGAGAACCCGTCGGACGTCCACGGCTGGATCAGGCTTCTTCTTGTGGGCCACTGCTGCATCCCGGCACCGAGGCGAGGTGGGAAGAAGCATCAGAGATCCCTCGCCTCACAGGTTAACCGCCTGATCTCGGACTTCCGTTCCACCTCCCTAGTGGGTTCTGGGGTCCCTACACCTCCGCGTCGCCCCACTGGGGCCCGTCGCCAGAAGCTTGAAGAAGAATCCGTCCGGCTCGCCTCGGCAGTGGCCGAGAAGATCGAGGACGGGGACGTGAAGGGGGCCATCCGTTTGGCCTCCTCCAAGGACTCCATCGCTCCCGATACCCCTGAGACGTTGGAGATGCTCCGCAGTAAGCACCCGTCCAAACCCATTGATAGACGAGTCCCATCACCGCCAGTTGCGCCGTCAGCGAGGCCATCTACACCAGCAACCCTCCGGAAGATGATCGCCTCCTTCCCCTGTGGGAGTGCCGGTGGCCCCGATGGGGTGCGGCCCCAGATCTACAAGGATCTTGTCGCACCAACCAGCGGCGTAGCGGGTGAGCGTTTCCTCGCAGCCCTCGCGAGGTTCGTCGACACGATGGTGGCAGGCGAGGTACCAGTAGTCATCCGGCCTATCTTCTTTGGGGCTAACTTGTTTGCCTTCTCTAAGGTGGGTGGGGGCATCAGGCCCATAGTGGTGGGGGTCACACTCTGGCGCCTGTGCGGCAAGTACGTTGGACACCTGGTGGCGGAGCAGCGGTCGGAGTCGTATGGGACGGTTCAGCTGGGAATCGGCTGTAAGCTGGGAGCGGAAGCTGCCGCCCATGCAGTTAGGGCACTAGTGGGAGAAGAGAACCGGCCGGGTACCGTGCTGCTGAAGGTCGACTTCAGCAACGCATTCAACACCATTCGGCGGGATTCGATGCTGGAAGCTGTCTATGACCAGTACCCAGGCATATACAACTACACCCTCGCGGCCTATGGGGAAGCGACCTTCCTCATGCATGGCGACGACACCATCCTCTCCGACGAGGGTGTTCAGCAGGGGGACACTGACGGCCCTCATCTCTTCGGGGACACCGCTAACCCCATCATCCAGAGAATGGAGTCTGCCTTCAACGTCTGGTACCTGGATGATGGGAACCTCTCCGACGACTCCCAGGTGGTACTGCGGGACTTGGCGCGGTTGATCGAGGAGGGGGGGAAGTGCGGTTTAACGATAAACCCCAGGAAGAGTGAGGTGTTCTTCCTGGGGCCAGATACGGAGGAGTCACGCGCCCAAATACGTCGGGAGTTTGATACCATTTGCGCTGGCATCCAGTACCCGCCGTTGGACGAGCTGACGATGCTGGGTGCGCCTATTGGAGACTCCGCCATCGAGTCCTGCCTCGCCTCCAAGGTAGGAAACCTCTCGACTCTCGCTAGCCGCCTGCCGCTCCTCGACGCCCACCATGGGTTCTTCCTCCTGAAGAACTCATTTGCCATGCCGCGGTTGACCTACTTCCTGCGGACGGCACCCTGCTTCCGGTTTCCGGCCCTACTACAGGACTTTGATCGTGTCCAGCGTAGCACACTCCAGGAGGTCGCCAACACCCACTTTGATGACTCGGCCTGGGCCCAGGCATGCCTCCCGGCAAGGGTTGGCGGCCTTGGACTGAGTTCTGCAGCACAGCTTGCACCCTCCACCTTCTTGGCTTCCGCGGCTGCATGCGCTACACTCTCCAACCACCTCTACCCGTCTGCAGAGGTCCCCCCTAGCCCGGCAGTAGAGTTGGCACACGCAGTGCGCAACACCTCCCTTCCAGCCGGTTCGGCGCTGCCCACCGTGCCTGTCCAGCGCGCATGGATGGCCCCGGTGCACGAGGAGTCCCTCGCCAGCATCCGTCGCGCAGCATCGCAACTGAACCTCGCGCGGCTGAACTCGGTCGACGACCCCACAGCAGGCTGCTGGCTCAATGCCCTCCCTTGCGCCTCGTTGGGGCTGAAACTAACTGACACCCAGTTCCGGATCGCCATCGCCACCCGGCTCGGGTGCAAGGTGGTGGAACCCCACACCTGTGACCAGTGCGGTAGTCCAGTCGCCGCAGACGGCCTTCACAGCCTCTCCTGCCGGAGGAGTGCGGGCCGGCACCCCCGTCACACCATGATAAACAATTTTGTGAGGCGGGCACTGGTCAGCTGCGACATCCCGTCAGTCCTGGAACCCCCGGGTCTCTTCAGGAACGACGGGAAACGAGTGGACGGGGTGAGCCTCGCCTCTTGGAGCGCGGGACAAAGCCTTACTTGGGACGCTACGGTAGTCGACCCCCTTGCCCCCAGCCACCTCCAACAGACCCTCATCGCCGGTGGGCGCACAGCTGAGGAGGCAGATCGGAGGAAACGCGCGACGTACGCCGAGCTGGAGCAGCGGGGCCTCCACATTTTCCATCCTGTGGCCTTTGAGACCCTCGGCCGTCCCAGTCCAGAGACTGCGGCCTTCCTCCGGGAGGTTGGCTCCCGAATGCACACGTTCACCCACGAACCCCGCTCACTCCGCTTCCTCCTACAGCGGATTCAGGTGGCCATTCTAGTGGGCAACGCGGCGTCTGTTATGGCGACGGGCGGTCCCTCTCCGGGTGACCTATTCGATGGACCCTGAACTCTTTTTACCTTTTAACTCTTTTTTTTTTCTGAACCCGTTTAGTAATAAAGTTTAATAAACTCAGAGCTGATAAATTTGATTTGGTCAATTTGATACAATAATCATCATTATTTAAAAATTTTTATTTTTCTTGCATTTCTGAAATATTTCTATTTAATTTTTCATATTAATGGAAAATTGATACATATTAAACTAATTTTTTCATATTGCTCATTTTGTTTCCTTTTTTTTTTAATTGAAAAACTTATCGCTTGAGTTCTAACATTTAATTTAATGACTTCCCAAAGTAAGTGTGGATCGACTGTGTGGCGGTTTCTGCAATTGTTTTTTTATACTAGTTCTACATATTTTTCATCATTTAATAAGTTATTATTACTGTATGCTTCCAATAGCCAACACCTTTTGGCCGGTAATTATAATTGTTTGGCAAAATAAATGTGAAAGAAACAGCTGAATGGTCTGACTTATACCCAGAAAACAGCCCGCAGGTGTCGGCTATTGAAGCAATGTTGCTCGAAACCAGAAAAAAATCTTTTTATGTAGATTGTACCTTTTGTCTATGTGAATACAGTCGACCCTGTGGATTTACCACACGATAAATATCGAATAAATTTAAATGTTCCATTGTGTCTAAAGATACGTTGTTGCACATTTTCATTTGTCTTTGCTAATCCCCCTGTTTTTATCTATGTTTATATTGAGGACCCAATTGAAGTCCCCAGCCCAGAAAATGTTGCACCCGTCAAAGTGTTGCAAGACTTCATTTTTAATTTTTTCTATCAGTGCAGGGGAGTCAATATTATAGTTGTATATATTAACCGGTGTCAAAATTGTGTCACTAAATGCTATATCTGCGATTATAAAGCGCCCTTCTGTGTCATTAAGGCGCTTCGTTACTTTAGCCTGAAGGCCATCTCCAAAAAGTACTGCAACACCCACGGATTGTGAGCTTGTAACGGTAAACATGCTATCATGTCCCCATTCGTTAGACCACTTATTTAAGTCTGAATTAGAACAATGTGTTTCTTGGAGGAAGCAAATGTCAAATTTAGCCCTTTTTAGTTTCTCGAAAGTAGCTTTTCTTTTTACGTTATTTTGCAATCCATTACAATTTAGAGAAACTATATTTATAGACCTGTGAGCTGTTCAAGTAGTAAAAAAAGAATTGATAGGCTATTTCCCCAGTGTGGTTCCTACTCACATAGTCCCGAGATGATAGCATGCTACTGTACATCAAACCCAAATTTCACTTGAAATTATTATAGTATTTATAATACCATTCATAATAGCACAGAAAGATACATATTATAAGGGTCACATTGAATCTAATATGTAAGTAAAATACAATATTAGGCCTTGTATAATTTTGTGAGTAATTGTTTCGATAATTATTTGTAAGCGGATTCAATTCCGCCTCATTACCCACCAGAAAATGGGATAGTGGCATTTTCAGCAATATGTTGGAGATACGAGATTAGCAATATTAATCTCGTATCACAACCAACATTTGGGGGGGGGGGGGGGGGGGGGGACACAAGCCCCGAAGCCACACACAAAGGAAGGTTAGAGGTCAAACCACCTCGGAGGGGACACAGCTAGTAGAGGCTAGCAGCAGAGGGGAAACACTCCCAGAGAGTGCAAGGGTGACAAGTAGCATATTAGCCAATAAGGGGGAGGAAAGCACATGATAGGGCACAGGAGAGCATCCATTAGGTAACAGGTCAAAGTAGAGTAGGAGATGAAGCAATATTGGTATATCAATCATATATTACCTCCCGTTACCGGTTTGTTATTCAGTTAGTTAGTTACTCAGTTTTAGTGCAGACCGGTAACAATTGTTCACCGTCATCGACATCGGCTGTCATCATATACTATTACCAGCATCATATATTATACTATTATCTCTGTCATACATTATTGTGCTATTATATATATGTTATAACATCAAGGAACAACATCGAACTCTGATCGCTTTTCTCCAACGGCCTCGGCCAAGCTATCAGTACCATCTCAAAGCATGCGGTGACGCGTATAACAATCTACCCGGTCAGGATCTCTGATCCCGTCACAGTGAACAATTTGCCGAGCGAACAATCCACAACTGCCAATAAACTGTGACTGCTAGGGGAAGTAAAGATGAGCACAGGAGAACCCCGATTATCAGAGGGAGAGAGAACGCCGCCGCGGACCCCGGACGATACCAACCAAATGATCCGCGAGGCCGCGACGAGACGGTATCGGCCAGTGACACTGGATTCGCTGACGAGGGACGATCCGGTAGCCCAAGCGGAGGGCGGCCATCAACCACGAGGGAGGGACGAGTCGACGCACGATGGTGGTCGGAGTACCGAAGTCGCTGGCCAGCCACAGGCTGAGGGCGATGGACGGCCCACCGGAACGGCGACAGTGGGGCTGCCGGTACGATGCCGGACGAGGAGAGGAGGAGGAGATGTCGGCGAAGAGGACATCGGGACGAGTGATCGGCTACGACGGGCCTACAACGCCACAAAGAAACTACTGAAGGAGGCCAGAGAGGGAGGAAAGGTAGACCAGCCTAAGTTACACCAAAAGCTAGGTGAGTCTAACAAACATTTCCGGTATTTAGTCCGTTTTGGACAGGGAGAACTGGCGAGTGAGAGAGCGAGGGGGGTTGCCACCGAACTATTCGAACTGTGGCGATCCGGGGTTATGGACCCTGAAGTAGTGTACGTAGGGCCGTACTTAGTGGATGCTAGGGGAATTAAGTTAGTGGGTTGGGCGGATCTACATGTGGGCGAACCCGAGGTTAACCCCGAGGATTCGGTCTCGTCGGTTAGCGAGAACCACAGAAAGTGGGGGAATGTTAGTAGGACAGAGAGGTGACGGGAGTCCGTTGCGACCAATAAGTCCGCTACATCCTCCTCAAAAGCAAGAAGGGTGTTGGAGATAGATCTGACGTGTTAACTAGACATGGTGGTGCTAGACCAGAAAGAATTAGAGAGGCAGTTAGATGAGGGAACTGCGTTATTAGAGAAAGAGAGGGAGTTGGCGAGGGAGTGGAGTGTTCGCGCTTTTAAGACCTTTGGCAGTTTAACCCGCCAAATCTATATGTCTTCTAGGTTATAAATCGACTTTAGCCTATGACAAGTATTTGATACAAATAAATCCAACATTAGCCGAAGCCAGTCTATGCGCGACCATTCACCCGCTGGATATACCCGGGAGACTGGATTCGGATGCTTTAATTTGATTGCGGTGCAGGCCTACCGTACTATTCGATTGATCGTTAATATATAATCTCTGACAAATATTATTCACTTTCGGGAAATATTAGCAGTTCCTTTAGGACGTGGCGCTCTATCCATATAAACAGAGTTATGACTTACACTATACACAATGGGATGGCTTATAGATCACAAAAGGTGCATTCTTTAGGAAATGCTTTGTTACTCGGTCAAGCACATACAGACTATTGCACACCACTGCACACTGAATTGCCGATATTCACTGATTTTAATCATGTATAAAGAGAACAGCAACCGACATTTGTAGGGCCTATTAAGTAGCATTGAATTCACTAGAAACCACGATAATGTATGTCGCAATTGCTATATGTAACCGGTCTCTCTAACCTTAGTGTATCAAGAAGATTGGGGTTTCTGATCGTTTATCAATATTCTCCAAATAACAATATGCAAACGAATGATACATTTAATAACAAACCGTAAATAGCAGTAAATAATGCGGTGAAAAGCAGCTTGAGTTTACAGCACGTAGTATGCAGTACCGTGCCAGACCAGGTAGGTAGTGTGCCAAGTTAACCAAGATAACAGTTTTGTGATCTTATAATTAAAGACGTTCTAATGTTGGAAAATTCAGAAACATTCCACAGCCGATGATGTTCTAAGCTGGGAAAAACGTCATTACTGAATCATGTGATTCGTGGTATACATTTTACACACAAAGAGGTAATCTATCACTGTGATTGGTCAACTGTTGTTCTGATTGGTTGATCGAACGGAACAAAGAGGCTACACAAGTACAGCAAATCAGCCAACCAGCGGGCGGATTGTGCCACTAGAAGCAACAGTTTAGAGGATTTGAGCGAATGGGGGAAAACTGGATTACGAATGGAAAAGGCCAGTTATATCCCCCAAAAGCTTTTACACCACTCCCAGAAAATGGGATTTAATTATATAAAATATAAAAAATCACAGTTTCTAAAATATAAAAATACTCTAAACAGTTAGTCTTTCTTGCGCGGACGGCGTTTACGCAGTTTCTTGAGGCTAGCAAGAGTCCTTTTCTATTTGGGGCTAGCCACTTTACTAGGAGGGCTATAACTCCTGGGTGAAGGGTGCAATACAATTGCATCAGAAGGTTTAAGGTTACGGTCGGTGTCTCGTCCATTTCGATATGCTTCTCCTCGAGCTGATTTTCCTCCGCTCGTATGTTCTCTCCATTAGATAGTACAGAGTTCTGTATGTTATCTTGGTAATATTCATTAAAAGGTAACCATTTCATCTCATCTCCATTGAACTTGACGATCTCTCCCATCTTTACCGCTTGACGGGCTTCGGTTCTAGCCATTTGATGCGTAAAACTTTCTTGGGCCATCGTATTATTTAATATCGAGTTATCGGTATATAAATTTCTCGGATTATTATCAAGTCTATATGGAATATCACTGTCAACAGGTTTATAATTACCCTTAATAGGATTTACTATAGGAGTTTCTACTTCACTAGCAGTATAGATGCGTATAGGCTCCACACCTTGCGCATGAAATACTTCAGACCTAACAGGTTGACACATTGTTACAGAGGGTGGTGGTATACCCTTTTGTAAATTTACTAACTTATTGCGTTCTGACGCGATACTCTGCTGCACTTCTTGCAACGCTAACCTACCCTCTCTTACTGCTCCCTTTAACTGCTGAACAGTCCCTTCCAACTCCCGGACCTGCTGGGAGGAACATTTACAATGTTCCCTCAGCTGCCCGAGCAGGAGACCCATCTCCCGTCGTCCCTCAGCTACCCACTCGACCGCCGAAGCGGGAGTCGCCAACGTAGTAGCGGGCAAGCGAGAGACGACGGGCGATAAATTCTTGATATCTCGCTCGGTGTCCAGGATGGGTTCGGACTCGGGAACAGTCCTACTGGGCACAGGTAGTTTCGTGCTGTGTAAAGGGAATTTAGAGGTAGGTTCTGGGAGTACAGGTGTCTCTATCACCGAAAGGGTGGCTTCGAGAACAGGCCTAATTATTTCAGGCTCATCTACTATAGTAGGGAGTCTTTCTACTATAATAATTTGGTCTGTGGGTTCTGTACTACCTAAGTCTGTGCTAGCTAGTTGCCTTCTCCCAGCTGGGGGCAGATTAGGCAATTTCTGACGGTGAGGCATTCTTCTACGTCTGTTGGAACGAGATCTATTTCCTCTGCCTTCAGGATCAGTGGTATCGCCTTCATCAGATGACGTAACGCTTGCGTCCTTCTTCTGAGGTTTTTCTGCCGTCGCTTCGCCTTCCACTGGAGAAAAGACAGCGTCTGTTGATTCTCCTTGGGTCATGTGCTCGGTTAGCAGAGCTTTCCATTGAGTCGTTTCTTGGACTTTAAGACTCACTCGCCAGAACCAAGTCTTTACGGCAACCCGCAACGACGTATCTTGGCTTATCCTTGAGACTTTCTTATAGGCTGAAAGAATTAGTCTGATCCACAGAACTCGTTCGCGAACTTGATAAAGCAGCTCTTCCTGCTCCCGAGGTCCGTGAGGCAGCTGAAACAGCTGCTCCGCCAATCGCCCCAGAGAGCTGAAGAATCTCTGTACATATCCTGCTGCCGACCCCTTCCACCTAGCCGAATCCCTAGTGTACCATACCACTCCCATCCTGTATAAGTCCTCCCAGCCAGCTTCCGATAAGTTAAACGGGAGTCCGGGTCCGGGGAAATTCCATTGCGTCTCGACAATAGACTTCAGTTCCTCCTTCGTGTATCCCGCATAACTGACCTTGGTCGATCGCTTACTTCTCGCCCAATCGATTTGGTGTTCCTCCATCGCAATCAATACCCTTTTGAGTACGGCTACAGGAAGGATGAGAAGGGAATCCGAATAAACCGCATCTGCTATCATTGCTCCGCGCTCGGGTGTCAGCCTTACAGTATCCGCACTACTGGAGCTGTCGGGCCGCTGAGAAATGAGTTCTCGGCTCGAGTGTTGCTGCTGTTCCGCTGCTTCTTGGTCCCGCTTGACCTGAGCTCGAGTGCCTATGATAGACCTATGGTGTTGGACTAGCCTAAGGTCTGATATTACTACTGGAGGGATGATCTTTCTTACAGTAGGAGGTGAATTGAACTTCGGTCTCACACGTTCCACACTCCTGTCTGGGTCACAGATGGTTGTATCTAGGAGACTGTCTGACAGGTTTTGCTTTGTGTCAGACATGTTTGTTTGTACAGTTGAATGCCTACTGCTATATTACAGTTAAAGCAAGTCTAGTAATTCAGTATCAACTGTTAGCCTAGTAATTGATTACCGATACTGTTACTCAGTGTAACGTGAGATATATATATAATATATTAGAATACCGGTATGCTTATAGTATATATATAAGTATTATTACAGACTAGGTTTGTCACAGAATACCGGTATGTAATTTCAGCACAAATATATATAAATATATAATAGGCCTAACGTGAATACCGGGTAGAATCTCGGACTCTCAAAGTAGAATTTCAGATGATCAGAGTCTATTTTGGCTGCTCAAAAATTAAATGGGACACACTGAGTGTCGAAAATATACTCTGAAAATGATGTTTATTTTATAACTTTCATTGCCACTCACTACTACATGGACTAGATCTAGTCCCCAGACCGGAAAGGGTTAAAAGAAGAGAATGGATACCGCACACACGCCGCCGTGTGTATAAAATACCGAGCACGCACACATCAAACATGCACACGCAACTGGACGCAAATCCGAACTAGGCGAATTAATACCCCCCTTTCAATGTAATTAATTAATATTGTTAAATCAATCAAGGGAACTGAGCATGTTACAGTGGCACGTTATTCTAACCAAAACAATAAACTAAAGTCTATAGAACAGGTTACATTCTTACATACTTGCAGTAAGTTACAGGTTACAATTATTACCAAATACAATTTACCATATAAATTAAAATTAAATCTTATAATCACCACTTTATAAGATTGCAGTGCGATGCATTTTAAAATCTGAGCCTCAGTGACGAATTTAATAGAGACAAGATCTTTAATCTAATAAAGTGCTAGATTACAGCTTGAAGGATTTTAAAAGTTGCAGGAATCTCACCACCTTATAAAGCATTCTCAACCTCCGTATAAAATACATAATTTGGCAAGATATTATTATCAAGATACAACAAGGTAACAGGTTGCCCAGCCCCCTCCACCTTCATGTTTAATTTCTCTACTTGTTAATATCACCTCTCACCATCTCCTCAATGCGAACACTGCAACTAGTGCGAAGGTAAAAGGCAACCCAAACAAACTGAGAATCGAGCAAGTCAGTTCCATACCAAAGTAATCATTGAAGAATCCACCAAGAACAGGACCTATGATTGCTCCAACAGAAGAGGCAATTCTATGCATTTGTTGGAGAAGTGTTCTGGTATCAACATTATCATGATAACCACACACATTAACAGCCAGTTGTGTTTGTGTTTCCAGTGCAGGAGTTTCGTATAGTCCATAACCGAAACCAAGGAGAGCGCAGCCACTGATAGATATGGTGAGATCATGAGGTAAACCCAGTAGCTCTGTAGGACAAATTAGTTGCATTGCCACAGCTATTAACATTGTGCCAAATACAGTTGGTAAGATGGTCTTAAATTTCTTCATCATTAAGGACATTATTAGACTACTAGAACAATGAAGACCAGGAAATATCATATAATTACGACCAATATTGTACTGGTTGACATTGTAGTTGTGGTGAATGTAGGCAGCATAGTTCGCAACGGTAAAGGATGATAGTATTCTGGAATTTATATTAATAATAAAAATGAGTGAAATTGCTGGATTTCTCAGAAGCCCAAGATAAGTTGGTCTGTCTTTCGATTCACATCTGTCGTAAATATAACGTGGTGACTCTAACCAGCAGTAAAGGTTGACAATTAGAAACATCAAACCCGATATTATAAATGGGAACTCAAAACCCAATAAAGCAAAAATGGTTGAACCAAAAACTGGTGCAGCCATAAATCTCACTGTGCCACAAACAGTGGCTAAACTTGCTAATAAAGTTCTTTGTGCTGGCCACAACTCCATCAATAGACTGTATGAATACATATAACTGATGTTGAGTCCAACTGCTTCTAAGGTGCGCAGAGAAAAACAAGCGAATATATATAACCCATTGTTGTTGTTGGGAATATATTCTACAAACCCGAATGCCAATTGGGATACAGCACCAATAATTCCAAATAGAGCCAAAGAGATACGAGTGCCCCAATTGTTGATAGAATGAGGGCAACTAATGTATATTATAAGTCTGACCATAGCAAACATTGCCAATAATGCACCAATCAGAGTCTTTGACCAACCACGCTCTTCTACAACAATTGGAAAGAAAGCTTCTAATAGATTTTGACACCAACCTGGTATCATTTGGTACATGAGCAACATGGCCACCAACATGTTAAGTCGCCAGCCTTTTTGATGGCCATTCTGGTTAGTAATAATTTTATTTGTTTCATCACATGATATAACTGAAGCTGCACCCTCTGACATATTGTAGTGTAGATGTAGTTCAAATTGAGTCTTTTATTGTTAATAAATAATTAAATTAATGATATTGAACATATTATATTTATTACAAAAATAATAAAATTATTATATACACAGTAATAATTAATTACTTAATAATTAATTACTAAATAATTAATTAAATTATTACAATTTCCAAGTGCAAAGACAAAAACAATTAGTCTTAAAATAAAATAAAATAACTCACGCACGCGTCTGCAGACCAGTCAAGCTGGCATTTATTTGATTAACATTGATAAAAGTAACTATATAGTTACTAGACATCCACACAGTCAGCATGGGATCATGGATGCCGAAGTCAGGTGAGGAGGACTTTCGAATACGTATAGGAAATGCACGCCCAGCATTGAATGGGCTTCCAGGATTTGGAAGTCGCACAGAATTCATCGGAAACTTATGGTCCAATTATTTAGAGCAGCTCCAACTGTGGAGCTGCTCAGGTGGTTTTTTTTCTTTTTTTGACACCAAATCTCTGGATGGCACATTCACAAGAATGCTACGTCGGGTTCACTGTGTCAAGTACAGTTACCATATACTGTACATACAGGCAGTTATAATACTTTTTGGCAGTGATTATTTTATGTCTGTTCATTTGACTTTTTTGTGCGCAATATTGTACGAATTTTGGATAACAGGCATAACACTTTTGTTTTCCGCAGAATGACTTTTTATGTATGCATTTCTTTAATTAAGGGAAAGGAGCAGGTTACATAGATGGTCTTTTCTAACCAAAACAATAAATTATTATGAATTGAGCGAAAGTCGCAGGTTACTGAGGGGGGCTTTTCTAACCAAAACAATAAACAGTTGTTACATTACAAAATGAGGAAAAAGAGCAGATAACAGAGGCGTGCTTTTCTAACTATTTAATATAATTATTTAACATTGAGATACGCAGCATCAGGATTTAACTTAAAGAGTACACATGCAATAAATAATTATTTGTAGGTTATTTTGCAATTAGGGGAGTCATCTCTGCCTAAGGGAAGTCTCAGCCTAGACTGAGATAAGTGGGGAGTGTTCCCAGCCTAGGATGAGACGACTGAGGAGTGCTCTCACCCTAGGCTGAGATGACTGGGGAGTCATTTCAAGAGGGAGTTATCTCAGACTTGTACACTGGCATAGCATTCTTAATGCACGCTGCATTGGGCTTGCCAATTGTGGATTGCATGGTGGTGATAAAATGTTTTTGATAAGCCGGCATAGCATCTCAATGTGCAGTTTCCATGCTGCAGGCCGATTATAGTAGTAGTAGTAGTAGTACATAGTCAGCAGATGTTGTCTTCATCTGGGTCCAGTAGCAGTAAATTTATTGACTTTCATTTATAATTATATAACATTTATCGAATAACTGAATGAAATGTTACATTTAAAGTATATGAGCACATTACTCATTACATGTGTACGTAAGTAGTTTATTGTACATTAATTACCTACATTGTACTGTATAATATCATAGTTAATTCTGATATCTACCCTATAGAGAGTACAGCCAAATAATATATAAATGCCAAATGGTAACAGCCTCTTCAAGTAACATTAATACACAAGCTCGCCCCAGTGAGAGCTGGCAATAATGGACCTATATCCATTGCTATCAATATTGTTGTAATAAATTACGCACCTATGCAGGGCAGCCTAATAACTAAAACGAAACATTGGGCAAAGTACCATCTGCACAATTATTGTTCTAATAAATTACGCACCTATTTCATTCATCATCCCGATTACGCCCCAGCGACTATATTGGCAAAATGGTCTGGCCGATAAATAAAATTAAGTGAATATAGTTGCAGGCAAATTAACAATTTTAAGTAAGATACTGTTACATTTACTGTATATGCTGATTAAAAGCATGTAAAATGGATTGCCATAGATATACATAGGAAGGAATAGATAATAGATTAGATTTGAAAGACGGCCACAAATATATTGTACAACTCATCTTTAAATTATCAGTATGATGCTTAAATAATCATAGTAGAGTAGCAATTTAACAAGTGTTAATTTATGAAAAAATCTAGCAAGATGTTGTGTCTATCAGTAGGTGTACCTGCGGTGGTGTTCAAGATCGATTGTGAGTAAAATAGGCGATATGAATTTATTAGCCTCATGGATCTAACTTGGGTGTCCTTTAGATCTCTAGGGATGGATCTGAAGCTAAATTTGAGGTGCTCAGATTGGTCAATGAAGGACGAATTAGATCCCACGCTGTACGGATGTAGTTATCAAACATATCTACGTCAAACAACATCCCTTGCTGGCTGGACAACAGATAGTCAAATAGATAAATAATTTTACTATTGCAGCAGTTCAATATGTTGTATATTGTGGTGGCAGATTTAATGAGTAGCACGCTATATCTGTTGTATTGGTATGTATGAGCAACTTGCATCGCATAGCAGCTGATGCAGATACATTGCTAAAATTTGGCAACAACATTCAGTGGGACACTATCAATTGCAAATCCTCGCAGTTCAAATCGGCTGATATTGTCAAGAGATTTTTTGAAAATGTTTGTCCAGGTTGCGAGGCAGGGGAGGTAGAGGCAGACCGAGATATATACAACTGTCTTCAGATGTGTTGGTGATATTATGCCCTGAAACCCATAGACACGTATCAGATTCACTACCCCCATCTTAATTTATGAGAAGGTAGTGAGTCTTTTTGCTATTTATGATTAAGTTATAATCTTTAAAGTAAATATAACACATAGTAGCCATTGACTGGAGGTCTGTCTTGAGATTAGCAATTACAGTATGATGTCATCCCCATAACTTATTATACTGAAGGATTGGTTTCTAATATAGAATATATATACATAGATATAATTTCATCATCAGATTGGTCGTGACTTATTGGAATCACCTCATATGACCTTTCACTACTGTCACAATCTGTTGATGAGGCTGAATCTAGGATTATCAATTCTTCTTCAGATTCGTTTTCTCTAGCACTTAATTATTTCTGCCCACATAGTTTAATTTGTCACCCTCATTATCATTAGCCCTGTGATTATCCTATCCACTACTACATTTGTTTGCACTTTTTTGTGACTTATTTTCTTATTTTTATAACAAGTTTGTTGGAATTTGTTTTTTCTTTTTTTAGAATTTGGACTATTGCTTGTATATTTGTTGAAGTTGAAAAAATTACCGAAATCTTAACTAAAATTTAAAAGTCACAATTATGAATATGGCCCACAACAACATGCAGTATAAATATTGAGCTCATAAGACAAGTTAGTACAAAGTGGGTAAGAAATAACAAATAAATGAGGTAAATTGTTTAGGTTCTGACTAGGGATATATGAAATAAGTTTAGTATGCAAAGGGTTACTTTCGATATTTGTCAATATCAAATCTCACCATCTTCTAAATGCGAATACAGCAACCAGTACGAAGATAAATGGCAGCCCAAACAAACTGAGAAGCGAGCAAGCAAGTTCCATACCAAAGGAATCATTGAAAAATCCACCTATAATGGGACCTATGATAGTTCCAATAGATCCGGCAATTCGAAGCATTTGTTGGAGAAGTGATCTGGTATCTACATTATCGCGATAACCACAAACATTCAAGGCCAGTTGTGTTTGTGTTTCCAGTGCAGGTGTTTCGTATAGTCCATAACCGAATCCAAGGAGAGCGCAGCCACTAATAGATATGGTGAGATCATGAGGTAAACCCAGTAGCTCTGTAGGGCCTATTAGTTGCATTGCCACAGCTATTAACATTGTACCAAATACAGTTGGTAAGATGGTCTTAAATTTCTTCATCGTTAAGGATATTATTAGACTTGTAGAAGCAACAAGACCTGGAGATATCATATAAATGCGACCAATATTGTACTGGTTGACATTGTAGTTGTGGTGAATGAAAGCAGCATAGTTCGCAATGAAAAACGAGGAGAGTATTCTGGAAGAAATCATTAACATAAATATAAGTGAAATAGCTGGATTCTTCAGAAGCCCAATATAAGATGGCCTGTCTTTCGATTCAGATCTGTCGTATATATATGGTGGCGCCTCAAACCAGCAATAAATGACGATAATAAGAAACATCAAACCCGATATTATAAATGGGAACTCAAAACCCAATGAAGCGAAAATGGATGAACCAAAAACTGGTGAAACCGTAAATCCCACAGTGCTACAAACAATTGTTACACTGGCTAATAAAGTTCTTTGTGCAGGCCACAATTCCATCAATAGACTGTATGAATACATAAAACTGATGTTGAGTCCAATTGCCTCAATTATGCGCAGAAAAAAACATGCGAATATATATAACCCATTGTTGTCTTTTGGAATGTTTTCTACAAACCCGAATGCCAACTGAGAAACTGCCCCAATAATGCCAAATAGACCCAAAGAGATACGAGTTCCCCAATTGTTGATAGAATGAGGGCAACTAATGTATATTATAAGTCTGACAATAGAAAACATTGCCAATAATGTACCAATCAGAGTCTTCGACCAACCACGCTCTTCTACAACAATTGGGAAGAATGTTTCCAGTAGATTCTGACACCAACCTGGTATCATTTGATACATGAGCAACATGGCCACCAACATGTAAAGTCGCCAGCCCTTTCGATGACTATTCTGATCAGCAATAAATTTATTTGTTTCATCACATGATATAACTGAAGCTGCACCCTGTGACATATTGTAGTGTAGTTATATATTATACAAAAAAAGATAAAATAGTATTAAAATTAATAAATTTTTTTAAAATTATTACAACTACCGAGTGCAAAGACAAATAAACAACCAGTCTTAGTTTGAGCCATTTAGGGGGGGGGGGGGGGGGGGGGTCAATTTTTGCAAACAGCATGGCGCTCACGCAGAACAGTTTATTTTTTTAGGACAAAAACTATATTTAAAAATCTTGGCTCAAAATCTGTTTTATATGACCAATTTTTTTCAAAATTTGCCATGGTGGAGTGTAATCGTTTTTCGCGCCTCCGTAGGCAACAACAACAAAATATGCTTCCTCAGGATTATAATTTAGAAATGCAATAATCACAACATAATTATATTCCCTATCCCTTTCCTCACCGCAATATCCCTTTGCCATCCATAACAAATATCACGGCCTTCCCACATCCAGTCACCTTTCCACCCTTTCATTTCACCTACAAATTGCAATATTACAAGCTTCCCTGCAAGCTACTACTGCCCACAATAAGGAAGCTTCCTATGCAAATACCTCCCTTCCCTCTCATTGGAGCTTCCTATACAAACACATCCCTTCCTTCTCATTGTATTAACCTTTACTCAATTAATATCAGGGAATATTTCTGTATCCAATAACTATTTGAGATAACAGTTACAGTAAACGTTTATTGGTCAGTTTGTAACAAATCAATATCAATTATGTTTTACATGTGTTTAATGTAATCATTGCACAGGAAAGATATCTCCTGACTAGGTGATAATTAGGGGTCAACTTCACATTGACCCCAGACACCAATAATAGAACCAGAAAGCAATAATATAACATCTGAAGAGAACTGAAATCACTGTGTTTTAGCACTATCTTGAAAGGGTTGTGGATGTCCATAAATAACAAGTCATTGAAGGACCATGTATTATGCGAGCTATTTTCAAGTCAGTCTTGCTACCGAGAAACCAAAACGATAAGGAAAGTGAAGGAACACTTTTTGGAACATATAGAGATACAAAGCCGTTTTAGGAGCTTATCATGCCAGAGGCACGAGTAATCCATTACAAATTTAAAGTACAAATATAAGGTTTAAAAGGGAATACCCGATAGGTAAATCCCAGGAAAGGTAATGTGTTTCTGTCTACATACTGTATGGTATTATCATTATACATATCATATACATACATTATCTAAGGTGCTTACTGTTTATTTATCGTGTTCAGGAATGTTATGTGAGGTGGAAAATGTTCAGTGAAATTTAATGTTTGTAATGGAGTTAGACAAGGCTGTATAGTTTCACCTTTCCTTTTCTGTATAGTGTTAAATATTTTAATAAATAGACTAAAACTATCTAAGGTTGGTTGTTATATAGGCTCTCATTAGTTTTGATGCTTAGCGTATGCCGATGATGTTTTATTGCTATGTCCATCTGTAATAGGTCTACAATTTATGGTGAATATTGATGTTTTATTGCTATGTCCGTCTGTAATAGGTCTACAATTTATGGTGAATATATATGTTATTTTTTGTAAAGAATTTAACTTACGTTTAAGTATGGGCAGTAATCAAGTTAAGTGCAAATGTAAACTTTCAAATTTCACCACGCTAGCAGAGGTGGAGATGCTGTTGACAGCGCATGTAAATAAACTAAGCAATGCTGAGCTGAAAATGGCGCTATCATTCTACCATGATAAACCAACCGACAATAGTAGCGATACGGGTAAACTATGTACTAATAGAAGTGGACCGGATATTGCCACAGCAGCAACTGATATAATCTCACAGGAGTTGCGACTACTTCGAGAGGAGGTCGAAATGATAAACACGCTGCAAGATTCGGTTAAGGATTTAAAGACCAGGTTAGACAATACGTTTACGATAATCAATAAGCAACATAAATTTATTGAGAGGCTGGACGAGAAGGAAAGATCAAGTAATTAAATTATTACTAATCTCCTGGAATCCGAGAATGTAACGTGGGAGGAAGATGCTGTAAGCATCGATTCCTTGATGGATACAATAAGTGGTCCAAAGCAATTGGTCTTTCCAGCATCTGGGAGCGTGGCTAGACCTAGATGGAGCGAGGATGAAAGATGGCAACGGATCGGTTAAAAACAGCCACTGCTACTCACTGTTGCAAACCGGAAGACATGCGATGTTATACTCGCGAAGGCGAGAAAGTTAAAGGATGAGGCGGATGATAAAATCTGCAAGGTTTACATAAAAGCGGATGTTCACCCGGCAGTGCGTGAGGAGGAGTATCGCATCCGCAATCGCGTTCGCGAGGAACGACTGCATCCAGTGAATGAAGGCACATCCATACGCTATGACTACAAGAGACTCGTCATCCTCAGGGACGCCGTGGTGATTGAGAAGTTCAATGTGAACTTCGCTAGTGAATAGTTTTTATACACATGTCATTTGTATACACTATATCACTGTTGTTTTATTATTTTATTAGCCTTTATTTGTTTTTATAGATATTCTACTTAATAGCAGGATAGGGTACACTATTGGTTTAGTTTTTATTTACTATTAATGTTTTAAAGTTTTTTAACATTTTAATACCTTTATTTTAAATTTTGATTTGAGTTAGTTTTGGTGCATTATGAATTTCCGATATAATTTCAAACCATGCTCAACTTCTTCTACCGGTCTGCCTCTTTACACAGCTAATATCTTTATTAAAATAGTCATAACTACTGTACACTATACAGTACCATAACGGTATCGGTTTTGTATATATCTTTGTAGGTTTTGAATTGGTTGTTTTAGTTAAATTATATTAATATTGTGTTTAAAATAATATACCACTGAAGACGCACGGGAAGCGTGAAATAGCTATATGGTAAACTAACAATATTTTATAATAATAATAATATTGGTTATTTATATAGCGCTTTTCTACGCTCAGCATACTCAAAGCGCTTTTATTATCATTACCCCAGCAAAGCCAGGTTCCCATTATACCGCTGGGTTGACGTAGGCACTAATGTCTAAAGTGTCTTGCCTAGGGGCACAACAGTGCGAAATTTCTACAGCCTTTAGTCGGATTCGAACCTGCGCCACCAAACACTATTGTGTAAGCAGTTCAGGCACCGTATCCACTCGGACACTGCGACTTTATATTAGCCGTGGCTCAAGACCCTTACTCGTCATTAATATTTATAAGCTTATATATGATTGGTAGTAGGCTCTGGATAGGTGTCTCTCTTTAAACAATATTTACAAGGTGGCAGCAAGGTTAACTCGATTTCTCCATGTTTTGAACAGAAAAGACGATACCGAAGCTCGTTCACGTCATTAACTTCTGGCATTCATGTAAAGCAAGAAGTATTATGAATAAGTCAGGTCCAAAATTAGCTGATATAGTGTTTATGTTACAATGCGTTATTCTACTTAGAGATCCACACTTGATAAACCTGGCATTTCAGGACATCGCTTTCATCCATTATAATGTATTTGAGTTGGTTGAAGGTCATGATGGCATTGATTTATGTCCATTTATTGCCGACACCCTCATTATCATCTCGGATATGAATGTCACATACTCCATCTAGTCTTGACGTTTGCTATTGGATACACCCCCCCCCCCCCACCACTTTCAGTGAAAGCTGCCTCTGCACTGTGTATATTATTCTTAACCTTCCAACACATGTTAATAATCATCATTGGCGAACATTGGCAACTATCAGAATCGTATCTAGAGATTTAGAAAGTTTTATATGCCAATTATATCTCAGGTGGTCAGATATTAATGACGTGAACGTGCTTCAGTATCGTCTTTTAATCTCAAAAAGTGGAGAAATCGAGTCGACCTTGCTGCCACCTTGGAAGTATTGTTTTTTAATCACCTATATATCCAAAGCCAACTACCAAGCGTATATTTGGAAAAAAGTTTAGTAGCCATCATCAATGTACCTTCTCCCATTATACTGTAGGTCTGTCTGTTTCATGAGGAGGATATGATAATACCTGATTGGATGGATGTTCTTCCAGCTCCATCATCAATCCTCTATCTCTCTCTCTCTCTGCTGTATTGAAATTGTACTACGTTATGTAAACCACTAACGTATCTGCCTACAAAATAAACTTCATTGCATTGAGTTGTAAAAATTCAAGTAATGCACCAAATGGAAGGAGGCGGAATTGGAATGAACTGATGCACTTGACACCTCAGATGATGAAGATGATTTATAATACAGCAATAATTGTATCACATACATTACCTACTCGACTAAGAATACTCTATTTGCTCGGATGACATCATCACATACCAATTAAGAATACGTACATACATAATTATGTATTTATTATTAATTAAAGAGGATTTAGTATTCAAAAATGTTATTATCGATGGAATAATCTTTGCAGAAATCATCTAGGAACAATTATGATAAATATATAAATTGAAGTGAATATACTAAAAGAACTATCCTCTCTTTTGTGGTAGGTGTCAAGTCATTTGTTTGTGTCATATCTGAATCATCTTCCATTGCATCTGTAGTGGTAGTCATGGTAACCTGTGAAGGAGTGTTGTCTGAAATGCTATTTAGATGTCACTTGTCATTTTAAAGTATTTGTAGTCACATCTTGATTGTTTTTTATTGGCGTAAATATTGTTATAAAGTCATTATTTTGAAACAGAGTGGAATGAGATCAAATTGATGAAAAATAAAAATATTTTAAACATGGGTATATCTTTGGAACCATATATCACCGTTATAACAAAACAGGTTTAGCTCTCAGTATACCAAAATTTTCCAAAACTAATATTCAATAAAATGTGGCAATTTGTTTTTAAAATAATGGTATTGTTCTAGAATGGTAGCTATTTTTCTAAAACATGTCACTTTTCATTTAACAACATTCCCATGGTAACAATAATTATATTCCAGAAGTTTATGTAACATTTAGAATTGTTAGACCAGTAGCATCTTTTTCAAAAGATGCGATGAATTTATATTGAGTTATTAGAATACTACAGCATGTTTGTTGTTTTACCATTTCCATGACAACCGGTGATAACACGAAGTCAGCTACCAATTCAGATTTGTTATCATATCAAAATGAATGGCCAGAAGCTAGGTCTTCCCAAATATATAAGTTCCGGGTGGTTACCAAAAAGTATCCCCTATGCTGGCTGGCCCATGGACTATAAGTGCAATTTCTTTGCATTGTGGCTTTCGATTTGTTATGGCTGCAATGTCCCCACCACGAAAAATATAGGTGCCAGAATGGTGCTAGAATGGTCCCAAAGCATGACAATTAACAAAGCTATTTAATAGAAATGTCACGAAATCTAGGTTTTTACAACAAATCTGGCTCAAAGATACAGCAGGTGAATTACAAAAAAAATTCTAAAATGAAGCAGGCACGGAGGCCAAATAGATCCCAAAAGTTTTGTGGAATGGACAAGAAGGATGCCTTTCAATTACTTTGAAGTCTTTACACATCTCGCGCCTGTCAGACAGCCAATGCAATGTGGGCTCTCTATTGAGTTTCATGATGTGTTTAAGCGGTTTGTAAAGTTTTGTAAGTCTTGGTTTGTATACAATGAACTACCATTTATTGTTTGCTGCCCAGTCCTGTTGTTGTGTAATGCGTTGGTCATCCCATCAGGTGATCCATCATATTACACCCCACAAGTGATGCGAGAACAAATATGATTGCATGTTAAAATCAAGAATGTTGAGAAAACAAACCGAACTGTCTATGTGGAAGATATGGATATGAGCCCATGCAACCTTCTAAAGAACAAGTCAGTTTTACGGCCTCAGTAATCGAAAATATGGAACTAGCAGTGGGCGCAGGGACCATCTGGTCAATGACCTTCCTTGGTTGGTTCGGTAGCTTGTTTGCTGAACTGAACCCCTGCATACTCATCTAATGTTTCAATTTTTGAAAATTGAATGCCTTTTACTTTGCGTTTTTCTATGATATTCTGCTGAACGTCATAAAATCGGAATTATACATTTTAAAAGGGAATAGCACAACAGTGAATCGAAGTGGATAAAGATTGTTTGATAGATGCTTTATAATCAACCTGGAACACATGTTATGTCCACAACAGTACAAGTTTCTGCTGATTGATCAAGAATAAATTATTTTTCATGCTTTGTTCATTCATTCTCTGATATAATATATTTCTTTGTACTGCATAAACCCTAATCAACAGGATTTCAAATTCATTTGATTCCTATATGGCAGGGAGATATAGTGAATTTCTAACTCCCACGTTTGATCACTAACTCCAATTCTTTTTGTATTCCAACAGCCAGTAGAAGCTAAGTTCCCATATCCCTGGTAGGACATGGTGGTGTACTTGAGCAAGTGGTATACATCACCACCCTGGAGAAGTACATAAAGCATGTAATTGTAGCAATTACAACTTAACTGCTGCCATCAAGACATACTGGCAAACTGTAAATGATGTACCTGTATGGTAAAGTTGTGCATTGGGGTCAGCCCTATAAGGAAAATATATGACAAGATGCTTCAAGAAACAGAGGGCTTTTCATTCACTACACCTGCCGAACCTCAGAGAAGCATTAAAAGCATGCCCAATCAAATAGCATGTGGGTCTGATTAAATTCCTCAGAGGTATAGAAAACAGGAGCGCTGAACAGACCATTATTGAATGTTTGCAAACAGATGATGTAATGGAAGCTATTAACTAAAGCCTCTCCACAAGAAAGGAGACCCCATTGAACCAACAAACTATCCTAGTATTGGTCTCCTTGTAGTTGCTGCCGAAACATGGGTCCTACTAAACTTCCAGAAGAACAAAAAAAAGACAAAAAGATGTCACGCTATTTTGAAGATTTCCCCCCCCCTCCCCCCCTTGAACGTCACTTCACAAAAATAAACCAGTATAGTTGATAAAAAATGTTACAGTTGAAATTAACATGTTAATACTACAAGTTCTGGAACCAGTATATTTAGTAATATTTTATGTGTGTGTAGGTGTACCTGTACGTATATGTGGTCCGCATTACGTAATGACTGTATCACTATTTAATTAAATCAATGTCATGTATGTGTTTTGTACGATTTTGCATAGCTAAGTTAGTGTTGTTGGCTTTATGCTCCAACTAAATAATTTAACTGAAAATTGGGATCGTTAAATAAAATTTAAGTTTTGGCATAGAAGTTATGTATTACGATTTTTTCACGGTCCATTCCGCATAATTAGTATTTTATCTACTTGAAACTTATCGTGTGTTGTGGAATTGACTTCAGCCGGTTCCAATCAACATAGCATAAGTGAGTCTTAACTTTTGGCTAATCCAATTATAATAATTTTACGTATGATGAACTATTAATTCATCAAACAAGTGATTACTTCTAGCGCTTACTATTGATCCCAGGAATTGTAACTCCGATAGCTGTTTTAGACTGGCAAGCAACTGACTAAGAAACTCTAAAGGGAACATAGTGGGGGAACACAGACGGAATGAACCACTCATAAAGTGTGATAAAGTGGACAAACGGATCGAGTTCCCCGAGTATCCTCAATGTGTGTGGAACGACATGGCGGATATTGTTAAGCGATCAGAGGACGTTACTCCTTACTGATAAGCGGTCTGACTTGGTCCAACGCAATTTCTTAATTTTGAACACAGGCAGAACCTCCAGAACCGTCTGCTAAAATATGTTACTATTACGGACTATACTGCTCTAACAATTATTCGCTCCTTTCTCTGTTGATTTCTCAACAGAGAGCTAACTGTTCGAATCTATAAGCCAACCAGCAATAACCAAAACAATAAATCTGAAATGGCTCCCTAAGCTACTTAAGATGAGTGCGGGTGGTCTAGCACTCGGCATTCACTTATCACAGAAACACTGGAAGTTATCGGGCGGAAATATGTCGAATGTGAGAATAATTTAATACTATAATAGGATAGACTGCTTATTTGTCCTAATGTCAAACTTGGCCTTAGGCTAGCTTTAGACCAGCAAATTACTACTGTATACTAGCTACCACGGTCAGCCCATCAACCCGCTATTTTAAAATAACCGCCTAGCGTTGAATATTATACGGTATTCTAAAGTAATTTACCCAAACTATTCTCCGCTATGCAGCGTACAAGTTCTTAATTTCATTCTGACATGCTAAATTAACTACAGTGTCATAAAATACGAATTTGCCTACTAATTACTATGTATTCCAGAATACGTATTTCCATTTTATTACATTACTGAGTTATACTAGCAACAGCCTAAATACTGTATTATTTTGACCTAATCAGCAATTAATAAGCATAAACTAAGAAATAGAAAACAATCAAGAAAGATAGCGCCTATCTAAGCATTCACATTCAAGCATCAGGCACTCTTCAGCAACACAACACAAATAGCGTTAGCAACAGAGCTGGTCGTGTTACCGACAGCGCTAGCAGCGCCAGTCAGCTAGTGTCAACTAGTGTGCTAGTATACTAATGTAAAGAGTGAAGGCCACCCAAAGTCACACGCAGGGCCCCTAACTAAACCCACTATTACTACCCTAGCACTGCAAAGTTGAGACGAAGTCTGGATCGTCAGACCCCAAATACTGTAATGACAACCGGTCCCCGGTCCTTAATTGATTATCCTGACCGCAACTGCTAACCCCCCCCCCCCCCCCCCCCCCGCCAGCGTTGCCCCACATTGGATCCTCCACTCCTTCCGTCACTTCCACGGTGTGCCCGCTACGCCTACCGGTACCCTTAGCCCTTCATGATAAACAAATAGTTACTGTATCAGCGCATGCGTTTACAAACAGTCTGGCAGTTGAAAAGAAAATCCTCGTAAGGATTTACTACATCTCAATCACATAGATTCAAGAAATCAAGAGTTAATGCAAGTAGTCATTATTCGAAGTTGTAATCAAAGAAGTAACAGTAGAAATCAGCATTAACCATATACAGAATTAGCAGAATACAAGCAAGAAGATTAAAACATTTAAATCAAGCCAAAACGAGCAGTACTGCTGTACCGGTGTACCAACACCGAACACTGAAAAAGGTATACTAAGACTGAAGCACTGTAACACTGTGACTGACGAAATATAGGTATGACGCAATAATTATATCATTGGTCCAACAAAACCTACTACCATTAGACCAACCTAAAACAGCTAGGCCAATGAGGGAGCCGGACTGTGATCCTTGCTTCCCCCATTTCTCAAATTATTACCATGTAATGAATCTGTCTCGATGGGCTTAAAGGTTTTTGGCCATAGCATTAATTTCGCGATTATTAAAGCACATTAAGGATAAATTTAGTACAAACGCCAGTTTAGAGAAATATAAAAGGAATTAGTACAAATATATATTAGGTTCAGTCAATATCAATTTCAGGTTTTAGGTTTTATTATAAAATTACATACGCAAAACTACATACTCTACAAAATCGGATGAATAATATAAACTCGTGTATTTTATTTTCCCTATCTGACAATGGCTGTACATCAATAGGACATATCTAAATTACTCTATACTGTATGATGGGCTGTTTTAGTTTTAGTACACAGCGCCATATATCGTAACACCACTCCAAGGGAAACAAGTAATGTTTCCCTCCAATTGTAGAAGAAATAGGGCGATGTGAAATAACAAAAAATAAATTTACTTTCAAATAAATCAATAAACTTAGTTCTATAATTCTAATACATACAAATATTGCCATTGTTATTGCATAATGATGATTACATTCAAATTAAATTACAAAATATTGCCACTGTTATTGCATAATGATTACTACATACAAATTAAATTCCAAAGATATTGCTTCTTTCATGTATTTACAAATTAACAATCTATTAAGGCTAATTCGGGCTTAAGAGTAATTAAGGCTAAATATTATTACATTTAAAGGCCGATTATCAAATTAATATAAAAACGCAATCGCTCGGGCAGGTGAAAGGAGTAAGCCAAACCCGCAGGTTTGTCTCTCCAATCACCTCCTTCGCCTCCTTCCGCTTTCGCCCCCAAATAAATTTTAAAACGAATACGACTAGTGTATATGAGTACATATAACTGAATATTCTGAACTCTGCCCTCTGGAAATGCTGGAATGGCTGAAGAAAGTGAAATAGACCACACGTTCCAAGGCAGCAAGGGAACATTATTAATTGCTGCATTTTACCGGTATTGCTGAATTTCAAACCCACCTGATGTATCCTGCAGTCTCCTAGCAACCAGCTGATGCCAGGCCTAATAATTTTTGGGTAAATAAATTTATTATAACTGCAAGACGGTTACACAGATGCTGCACGAAGACCCCACGCAAATTCAACTTGGAAAATTTCTAAACTTTTGCCAGACTACATATGTACCATTTGTGTACCGTTTGGATGTATTTTATCGAGATTTGGCTGAGTTATTAATAATTTAAAACAGAACAACAGATCAACAGCACAACAGAGCCAATTGAGTATGCATGCTGTATGCTAAGTTCGCTTACTTTCGTCGTTTGCCCCACAAGTACAGCAGTAATCAGTCAGTCAAATATAGTCAACCAATATAACCAAGCCAAGGTAATTGACTATGTTTCTCTGCATCCTGCCCTGATGTTACTCAGCAAAATACAACAGGTTTGCTCTGAGTCAGCAAAACACAAAGTGAGATACTGGCCAGGGCGAACCTAGCAGTTCCTGGAAAAACGCCCTCTTATCTCATTGCTGGTCAACAACCAATAAAAAGCCACCATCTTGCCATGTTTAATACAATAACATATATCAGCAATGTTAAATGACAAACTCTTATTCACTGGGCATACAGCCAGACAGTCTATAGATAGTGGCTCAGATAGTCAGCAGGCTAGAAATTAACACGAGCAGTCTAACAATCACAGTCGGGAGTCAAGCCAACTGACTGTTGTCACAGTTCACAATGTATACTGAAGAACACTCTATTGAAGTACAACAACGACGAGGATGAGTGAATCCATTGGGAGATCCATGCGTGGTTCTGGAGGAGGAAGCAGTCTGTAGTGAACTCCATGACAAAGGAATATCACTGTTTGGGAGGCAGCAATGGATCAGTATCAGGCTGTGACACAGGATCCATCGGAACGAAACAGTGGGTCAAACCGCGTCGAGGAAGATGGAGGGAACACGGCAGGAGGAACAGTCTACAGGGGGCTGTGGGAGGCGAGGGGCCTGATGGAATGGCAACGGGTGGGCCCACTGTATGACGCTGTACGAGGAGGAACCCAGGGAGTCTACCAGCCAAGGAGAACGTTGAGACTACAACTCGAGCATGAGGCTACAACGCCTCCAAGAAGCTCCTCTACAAAGCGAAGAGGACTGGTAAGGTGGATCGAACGAAGCTTCTATATAAGGATGGTTTTTCCAATAAATATTTTGAGAGCTTATCTCGATTTAGGCAATGGGAAGTGGCAGATGAGCGGGCGTGAGAGGTGGCTGTGGACTTATTTGAACTTCAACGATTAAATATTATAGCTTTTGATAAATGGTATATGGTGGAGATATGAATGAGGGGGATATAATTAATAGATAAAGCCAGTTCGGATGGTGTCGGCCTCAAGATAAATACGGAGGACTAGATATCATCTGTGGGGAGGGCCAGTAGAATCAATAAAAAGCAGACATACTTTATTATCATTTGTCTATGATTGAGATTTAATGTTATTTGAATGGATTAAAAATCATTATCAATAGAAACCAAGATAAGAAATTATCAGAGCGCTCTGTAGCAGCCAATTACAGCCGATTTTCAAAATTGGCTTGCCACATTTACTTAAACCCACCACATTGACATAGATTTTACGAAAAGAACACACCCTGCCATTCGATTCAGAGCCCCTTGTTACCCATTATTCGATTGTTTCTAGCCAAACAGTTTTTCGCACACCAACAGTGGTGGCAAAAAAAATTTGTTAAGCCAGCATAGCAGCTATATGTGCACGTGCAGCTTCCATGCAGTGGGCTGATAGTTCTGCCTACTGAGCTATATAAACACAAATCAAAAGCAAATCGTGAAATATTATTACCAAAAACATTTAAGAATTCCTACAGTTGTCAATATAACACCTCACAAACATCTAAAAGTAGACACAGCCACCAGAGCTAAGATAAATGGCAACCCTAATAAACTGAGTAGGGAGCAAGCAAGTTCCATACCAAAGTAATCATTGAAGAATCCACCTATAACAGGACCTATGATAGCTCCTATGGAGAATGCAATTCGAAGCATTTGTTGGAGAAGAGATCTGGTATCAACATTATCATGATAACCACAAACATTCACAGTCATTTGTGTCTGTGTTTCCAGGGCTGGAATATGAAATAACCCAGACCCAAATCCTCTGAGTGCACATCCAGTGATAGAAATGTTGAGATCATGAGGTAAACCCAATAGCTCAGTAGGGCCTATTAGTTGCATTGACACTGATAGTAACGTTGCACCGAATATGGTTGGTAATATAGTCTTAAATTTTTTCATCATTAAGGATATTATTAGACTAGTAGAAGTGTCAATACTTGGAAATATAATATAAATACGACCAATATTGTACTGGTTGACATCGTAGTTGTGGTAAATGTAGGCAGCATAGTTCGCAACTGTGAAGGATGATAATGTTCTGGAACAAATATTCATAATAAATATAAGTGTAATTGTTGGATTCTTCAGAAGCCCAATATAAGTTGGTCTGTCATTCGATTCACATCTGTCGTAAATATAACGTGGCGACTCCATCCAGCAGTAAAGTAGAATAATAAGAAACATCAACCCCGATATTATAAATTGGAACTCAAAACCCAATGAAGCGAAAATGGATGAGCCAAAAACTGGTGCAGCCATAAATCCCACTGTGCCACAAACAGTGGCTAAACTTGCTAATAAAGTTCTTTGTGCAGGCCACAATTCCATCAATAGACTGTATGAATACATAAAACTGATGTTGAGTCCAACTGCTTCAATAATGCGCAGAGAAAAACAAGCGAATATATATAACCTATTGTTGTTGTTTGGGATATATTCTACAAACCCAAAAGCCAACTGGGAAACAGCCCCATTAATGCCAAATAGGCCCAAAGAGATACGAATTCCCCAATTGTTGATAGAATGGGGGCAACTAATGTATATTATAAGTCTGACCATAGAAAAGATTGCCAATAATGCACCAATCAGAGTCTTCGACCAACCATGCTCTTCTACAACATTTGGAAAGAATGTTTCCAGTAGATTCTGACACCAACCTGGTATCATTTGATACATCAGCAACATGGCCACCAACATGTAAAGTCTCCAGCCCTTTCGTTGACTATTCTGATCAGCAATAATTTTATTTGTTTCATCATAAGGTATAACGGAAGCTGCTCCTTCTGACATCTTGTAGACCAACTTCTAATTGATTATTAATAGATTGTTAATTAATTGATTATTAAGAGCTACTTCAAATTGTAAAATTTATTTTATATTAATTAATATGGTTATCTTAATAGCCCATGTATTGCTAGTTATATCGAAATTGAGTGTATGCCTACACGCTATCATGCTATATACTGACAACCACAGTCGATAATCATTATAAACCTTGATATTCCTTATAGTCCGGCAGCAAATAGCACAAATTTTGGTGAACCGTGTTTTTTTATACCCATAAAATGGTTCATCGGTTTTGTACTCATTAGACCCTGCTGAACAATATTTAGGAGGGTGTCGCCCCTACAACCTTGAGCATTTCTCATAAATCGTGTTACCATGGTTACCGGGGTGTTTATCTGCAGCTGCCATGTTTTAAACACACAATGATTACAGGATTTATCCCAAACTTGACTAAACCAATGATTGCGAATTCAATGAGCTTATTTTCAAACCACTGTTACCCTGGCAACCGTTGCTAGGGGCAGTAATCTTCGGTTCACTCCATAGCAAACACCGAACTTACCCATTATGCGACCTCAGTATCAACATATTCCCTTAGTATATCGCATACTTAACTTGTATTCGAGTTACAGTTATTATAAAAACCGTTGCTATGGGAACTACTGTAGTATATCATAGCAACCAGCGACCAAAGCATTCTATGACTATATGACCGTACTGTTTCAACATACCCCCGCTGTATCGAACATCGCATAGTGGGTTTATTGAACTTGGTTTCTGGCCACAGTTATCATGACAACTGTTGCTATGTAGACTAGACAATCCTTTCAATCATTCTAAATATGATTTTAAAGGTTGTTGATATTCACAGGAATTATTGTAGAGGAATTACCTTTAGGTAAGTATTTTAGTTCACAATTTTTATTAAATATTAATTGATATATCAATTATCAAAATTAAAATAAAAAAAATGCTTTTATTCTCTTTTCTGTTTTAAGGTATGTGATTAGATAATATTATATTTAATAATCTTATAATAATCTTATATAATGTAATAATTCTATAATCTTATAATAATATAATATATTCTTATAATAATTTGTGGCATTATTATTATTATTATTTCGTGTCTACTGTAATTGTGATTGCTTTTATTAAGTATGCGTGAGTTTATTAATATTATATTTTCAAAATTTGATTACACCAAAACAACACGCATACAATACCACCATATTATTAAATTATAAAATAATATGACTAACTATGTACTAGGGTGCGAAATCTATATCATCTTTTAATGACTGGTCGGGGCAATAGTAACTCAGTGACGGTACAGTGGAATACATATATCTTGATATCTTAGTCATATAATGCTTATATCGCTGGTTGGTAGGGGGCCTATGGAGATCCTATTGGACTTAGCCATGACGATAACCATGACTCGAAACCATGTTGAATAACCAATGGTGGGTCATGTGCGTCAGAGTAGGTATGGGTGATGGGCCTCATATCTGAGTCCACTGCGACACACACCCTACTACTAGGACCGGCAGGCTGCATTGCAGCAGTATTTTTAAGCATGCTGTGCCGGCTTGTCGACGAAATTGCGCCGACACAACTCCCTATCACCCATGACAATTGCTAGATCATCCGCATCTTCAAGGTCAGTGTCCTTTAAGATGGGTCTCAAGAATGGGATGGGCTGTCCACCATGCCTATTCACTTCATGAGGATGCCAAAGCACAAGATTATGCACTGGCTGGTCCTCACGGTGAAAGCAATGTCCTGCAAAGCGGAGGCAACTTTGTTCAAGTGTCAAGCTTGGGGGAACCAATGCGACACCTCCAATGTTATATAGTGTCTGGTTGGAGATGTGTGCATTGTACTTGACACAATGAACCCGGCGTAGCATTCTTGTGAATGTGCCATCCACAGATTTGGTGTCCTCAGCAGTTTAAGCCCAGCATGGACTCCCATAGAGGAGTACTGGAACTACTGCTGCTCTAAATAATCGGACCTTAAGTTTCCGATTAATTCTCTGTGACTTCCAAAACCAGGAAAGCCTATCTAAGGCTGCCCATCCCTTTCCCTTAAATATTCGAAGGTTCTCACCTGACTTCCGGATCCATGATCCCAGGTAACAGAAGTCGTCCACATGCTCAAGCATACCATCCTGTGAGTTTATGCTCATCCGGTCAGAGACTGAGGACTTTCAAAGTTAACTGTCAAAATTTTGGTATTTTTGGAGTTAATAAAAAGACCAACATTAGAAGCAGCCTGTTCTAATGAGCTGAGGAGCCATTGGGCTCCCTCTAGTGATTCTGAGAGTACTCCTAAGTCAACAGCAAAGTCTAGATCAGTTATACTTACTTGGCAGGATTTCCTCGAATTCTGGAGCCAGTAGGTGGAGTTATCATCACCCCATCATCATTATGATGATCTAAGGACATGCGTAGAACATAGTCAACCACAATTGGAGAACTCCCCATAATACTTCCAATGGTTCTAGTCACCATCAACAGTAGACACAAATGTTGTCGAACCGTCGTATACCGATCTGATTGCTGCAATAATTTCCTCAGGAATCCCATATAATGAAAGTATGGTGAACATACATGAGCGGGAGACTGAATCAAAGGCCTTGAAGAAGTCAACAAAGATAACAGCCGAGTGCTAATAGATCCAGCTTCACACTACAGCTGAGCAACAGGTATGAGGTTCTTGCCTATGAGGTGGCAGATCTACTACTAGGATCGGCATGCTGCATTGCAGCTGCATTTTTAAGAATGCTGTGCCGGCTTATCGACAAAATTGCACCGCCACAACTCCCTATCACCCATGACATTTGCTAGATCATCCGCATCTTCAAGGCCAGTGTCCTTTAAGATGCGTCTCAAGAAAGTCATGGGCTGTCCACCATGCTTATTCACTCCATGAGGCTGCCAAAGTACAAGATTATGCACTGGTTGGTCCTCACGGCGAAAGCAATGTCCTGCAAAGCGGAGGCGATTTTGTTCTAGTGTCAAGCTTGGGGGAACCAATGAGACACCTCCAATGTTATATAGTGTCTGGTTGGAGATGTGTGCATTGTACTTGACACAATGAACCCGGCGTAGCATTCTTGTGAATGTGCCATCCAGAGATTTGGTGTCCTCAGCAGTTAGAGCCCAGCATGGACTCCCATAGAGGAGTACTGGAACTACTGCTGCTCTAAATAATCGGACCTTAAGTTTCCGATTAATTCTCGGTGACTTCCAAATCCTGGAAAGCCTATTCAAGGCTGCCCATGCCTTTCCCTTACGTATTCGAAGGTCCTCACCTGACTTCCGGATCCATGATCCCAGGTAACAGAAGTCGTCCACATGCTCAAGCATACCATCTTTTGAGCTTATGCTCATCCGATCAGAGACTTGCTGAGGACTTTCAAAGTTAACGGTCAAAATTTTGGTCTTTCTGGAGTTAATAAAAAGACCAACACTAGAAGCAGCATGTTCTAATGAGCTGAGGAGCCGTTGGGCTCCCTCTAATGATTCAGAGAGTACTCCTAAGTCATCAGCAAAGTCTAGATCAGTTAGGTACTTGGCAGGATTTCCTCGACTTCTGGAGCCAGTAGGTGGAGTTATCATCACCCCATCATCATTATGATGATCTAAGGACATGCGTAGAACATAGTCAACCACAATTATGAACAAGAATGGTGCAAGTGTGTCTCCCTGGAGGACGCCCCATAACACTTCAAATGGTTCTGTGTCACCGTCAACAGTAGACACAAATGTTGTCGAACCATCGTATACTGATCTGATTGCTGCAATAATTTCATCAGGAATCCCATATAATGAAAGTATGCTGAACATACGTGAGCGAGAGACTGAATCAAAGGCCTTGAAGAAGTCAACAAAGATAACAGCCAGATGCCTGTCTTTCTTTTTTGATAACTCTTCAATTATCCTTCTAAGTGCCAAAATGGGCTCCATGGTCCCACGACCTTTACGGAACCCATTCTGATTTCCACGGAGCAGTCTCTCAATGGGATCCCTGATGCGATTTAATAGAATTCTATTGTATAGCTTTGCAGCAATCGAGATCAATGAGATTCCCCGAAAAGAACCATAGAGTGTTAGGTTGCCCTTCTTGGGAACTGGCACCAACTTATTTGTTTTCATTTCTTGTGGGACTCTTGTTGTACGGTACATGTCTACTATGATGGGATAGATGAGCTTTAAACACTCAGGTATTTTAACACCATCTACTCCACTGGCACGATTGGTCTTAATGCTCTTTGCAGCAGCCTTCACTTCTGCAAAGGAGATATCGCCAATGGGAATATCTGGGAGTACAGACTCAGACACTTTTACTTCTATAAAGTTATCAGGCAATACCCTGTCATTATTGAGGAGCTTTTCAAAGTGGGCCTTCCAACCATTGAGGCGATCGGCTGGTGATTCAGCCTTAACCTTGGTGGTTGGTTGGCTTTTCCGCCCAGTAAGCAAGTTGATCGATTTCCATGCCTGGGATGATTGCCTGCTGTCGTCAGCATCATTGATGGCATCAACCTGTTGGTTTATTAGCTCCTGTAGATTAACAGAGTACTGCCTGTTCAGGGAACCTAGATGCAGCCTTAACTGCATTCTTGGCCGCTGTAGTATGTTTGAGTCGGGACTCTTTCTGCGCCTTATATAGGTCATTTCGGCACTTCTGGATTTTGTTGTCAGTCCAGGGGGCCCTTTTCCTGTTTCGAGGGTATACAGGAACTGTTTCTGCAGCTGCTAACTTAACTGCTTCTGTGAAGGCAGTATAGCCCTCGCAGTGATCTGCCGCCTCAGAGGCAAGAACCTCATACCTGTTGCTCAGCTGTAGTGTGAAGCTGGATCTCACACTTGGCTGTTGCAACAGAGAGGACCAGTCATGCCGCGGCAAGGCAGATTTCGTTGTTCTGCTAGCACGCAGACTAAGTCCTACCTTGGCCACAATAAGGCGGTGATCACTGGAGAAGGGTTGAAGTGTAAATGCATTACAGTCTTGTATAGAGCTCCTGTACTTCCTACGAAACAGAATATGGTCTATCTGGGACTTGGGACCACTGGGTCCACTATGAGTCCATATCATTCCGGCAGATCACTGTGAAGGCTATACTGCCTTCACAGAAGCAGTTAAGTTAGCAGCTGCAGAAACAGTTCCTGTATACCCGTGAAACAGGAAAAGGGCCCCCTGGACTGACTACAAAATTCAGAAGTGCCGAAATGACCTCTTTAAGGCGCAGAAAGAGTCCCGACTCAAACAGACTACAGCGGCCAAGAATGTAGTTAAGGCTGCATCTAGGCCCTGAACAGGCAGTACTATGTTAATCTACAGGAGCTAATAAACCAACAGGTTGATGCCATCAATGATGCTGACGACAGCAAGCAATCATCCCAGGCATGGAAATCGATCAACTTGCTTACTGGTTGGAAAAGCCAACCAACCACCAAGGTTAAGGCTGAATCACCAGCCGATCGCCTCAATGGTTGGAAGGCCCACTTTGAAAAGCTCCTCAATAATGACAGGGTATTGCCTGATAACTTTATAGAAGTAAAAGTGTCTGAGTCTGTACTCCCAGATAGTCCCATTGGCGATATATCCTTTGCAGAAGTGAAGGCTGCTGCAAAGAGCATTAAGACCAATCGTGCCAGTGGAGTAGATGGTGTTCCCCCTGAGGTCTTTAAAATACCTGAGTGTTTAAAGCTCATCTATCCCATCATAGTAGACATGTACCGAACAACAAGAGTCCCACAAGAAATGAAAACAAATAAGTTGGTGCCAGTTCCCGGGAAGGGCAACCTAACACTCTATGGTTCTTTTCAGGGAATCTCATTGATCTCGATTGCTGCAAAGCTTTACAATAGAATTCTATTAAATCGCATCAGGGATCCCATTAAGAGACTGCTTTGTAGAAATCAGAATGGGTTCCATAAAGGTTGTAGGACCATGGAGCCCATTTTAGTACTTAGAAGGATAATAATGAATAATAATGATAATAATAATAATAATAATGAATAATAATGAATAGGCTTTCCAGATAGTTGGAAGTCACAGAGAATTAATCGGAAACTTAAGGTCCGATTATTTAGATAAGCAGTAGTTCCAGTACTCCTCTACGGGAGTCCATGCTGGGCTCTAACTGCTGAGGACTCCAAATCGCTGGATGGCACATTCACAAGAATGCTACGCCGGGTTCATTGTGTCAAGTACAATGCACACATCTCCAACCAGACACTATATAACATTGGAAGTGTCTCATTGGTTCCCCCAAGCTTGACACTAGAACAAAGTTGCCTCTGCTTTGAAGGACATTGCTTTCGCTGTGAGGACCAGCCAGTGCATAATCTTGTGTTTTGGTAGCCTCATGGAATAGCCTCATGAGGTAGCCTCATGAATAAGCATGGTGGACAGCCCATGACTTTCTTAAGACGCATCTTAAAGGACACTGGCCTTGAAGATGCGGATGATCTAGCAAATGTCATGGGTGATAGGGAGTTGTGGCGGCGCAATTTTTTCGACAAGCCGGTACAGCATTCTTAAAAATGCAGCTGCAATGCAGCATGCCGATCCTAGTAGTAGTGCGAAATTTATATATTTTAATGACTGGTCGGGGAAATAGAAACCCAGTGACGGTACAGTGGAATATATATATCTTGATATCATAGTCAATAATGCTTATATCGCTGGTTGGTAGGGGGCCTATGGAGATCCTATTGTACTTAGCCACGATGATAACCGTGACTGGAAACTAAGTTGAATAACCTTGATATACTAGGAGTACAGTCACTGTAGTTTTATATTGCTTAAATTGGTGTTAAATATAGCGTTTCCCGAAGATTACTGCCACTAACAACGGTTACCATGGCAACATTGCTTCGGGACTGGGTTCATTGGATTGGCAATCATCGTTAGAAACCAATTTGGTGTAACATTTCTTGATATTGAGTGTTTATAATAGCAGTTGCTAGGGTCTCAGTCGCTGTTGACATGGAAACACGTTTTATTCAAATTGCTCAAGGCTGAGAGAGCGACACCCTCCCTAATATCGATTAGTATGGTATTGTGGTCATGAAACTGATGAGACATTTTATGGGTATAAAATTGCATGGCTATTTGAAAATAGCGGGTTGAAGGGCTGACCGTGGTAGCTAGTATACAGTAGTAATTTGCTGGTTTAAAGCCAGCCTAAGGCCAAGTTTGACATTAGGACAAATAAGCAGTCTATCCTATTATAGTATTAAATTATTCTCACATTCGACATATTTCCACCCGATAACTTCCAGTGTTTCTGTGATAAGTGAACGCCGAGTGCTAGACCACCCGCACTCATCTTAAGTAGCTTAGGGAGCCATTTCAGATTTATTGTTTTGGTTATTGCTGTGTGGCTTATAGATTCGAACAGTTAGCTCTCTGTTGAGAAATCAACAGAGAAAGGAGCGAATAATTGTCAGAGCCGTATAGTCCTTAATAGTAACATATTTTAGCAGACGGTTCTGGAGGTTCTGCCTGTGTTCAAAATTAAGAGATTGCGTTGGACCAAGTCAGACCGCTTATCAGTAAGGATTAACGTCCTCTGATCGCTTAACAATATCCGCCATGTCATTCCACACACATTGAGGATACTCGGGGAACTTGATCCGTTTGTCCACCTTATCACACTTTATGAGCGGTTCATTCCGTCTGTGTTCCCCCACTATGTTCCTTTTAGAGTTTCTTAGTCAGTTGCATGCCAGTCTAAAACAGCTATTGGAGTTACAATTCCTGGGATCAATAGTAAGCGCTAGAAGTAATCACTTGTTTGATCAATTAATAGTTCATCATACGTAAAATTATTATAATTGGATTAGCCAAAAGTTAAGACTCACTTATGCTATGTTGATTGGAACCGGCTGAAGTCAATTCCACAACACACCATAAGTTTCAAGTAGATAAAATACTAATTTTGCGGAATGGACCGTGAAAAATATCGTTTTTTACATTTTTATCAACTATACTGGTTTATTTTTGTGAAGTGACGTTCAAGGGGGGGGGGGGGGGGGGGGGAAATCTTCAAAATAGCGTGACATCTTTTTGTTGTTCTTCTGGAAGCGCTTTCCTAACTTCTATATGTCCTTTTTGCTACTCTCTATCCATGATCCAAGGTACTGGAAGTCATCGACCTTCCTTAGTTGATTATTATCAATGGTTATCAAGTTTCCATCAACATTAAAGGTCATTAATTCGGTCTTTGTAGCATTTATATGCAATCCAACCTCCTTAGCAGGCGCCCCTTTGCACAACTTTTCCGACCAGATACCTTATTTACAGTTTGCCAGGTAAGTCTTGATTGTTGCTGTATGTGAGCAGTTGTAATTGCTTCAGTTTTATCCTGTATGTACTTTTCCTGGCTGATGTTGTAGGCCAATTTAAGATCATCCTTAGCCTTCTCAACCTTGTTAACTTTGTAGGCTATCTTAAGATCTTCTCTCTTACAAGTAACCTCAGAGTTTTGCCATGGCACATATTGTTTTCGTTTGGGTTTCTGGGGGATATGCCTCTTAGCTGATTCCTTGTGGGCTGTTATTATATTCTAGTATATTGAATTGGTGGATTGGTCTTCATCCATTAACTGAAGTGCTTCAAAGCGGTTTTGAACTTCTACTGTATAAGCATCCTTTAGAGCATTGTCAGTTCTGAGTTTTTCCCAGTCATATTTGATTTGCTTGCTTGTCCTGGGTTTGCTGGCTCTCAAACTGAGTCTGATCTCTGCAGTCACAATTCTGTGGTCCGAACCAATTAGGTTGAACGAGCTGTATGCCTCGCAGTTGATCATGCTGTTTGTTGCGATATATGGCGCTGTGTACAGAACAACCCGTTATACAGTATAAAATAAGTTAGATAAGTGCGTATTGATGTGCAACCGTAATAATTAGATAGGGTAAATAAAAAATATACAAGTTCATTTTATATTCAGTCGATTTTATACAGTATGTAGCCCTATTTACGTCATTTTATAATAAAACCCTGATATATTCATTTGCGGTGGCAAAATTATTTAAAACAAAATATGAATTTTGCCGTTTTCCAATATCTATCGAATCTAATACATTTCTGCTAATTTTATTTACATTTCCCTATAAATCGATGTTTGTGCTAAAATAACGCCTAAATTGTGCTTTTAATAATCACCAAATTAAGTTGAGGCGATTACGTGCTTTAATGATCCTAAATTGAGTTCTGCCCGCTGGTTGGTCGAAAATCCAGCAAGCAACCGAGGGTGGACTCTCTATAGCCGAGGGGCACTTGTATAATAACTAATAATCACGAACCCCGTCCTCTTATAATATACACCTAACTCTGCAGTAGTCAGTAGTAGTAGTAATAGTAGTTAGTAGAGTGGTAGTAAGTAGTTATATAGGAGATGAGTTTAAACCAAAGTGATAAAGTAACATTATTATATAACATAACCATATAGACAAAGTAGAATAAGATACGGATTCATAATTATTTTATCAAACTCATGTACTACTTATTTCAATGTGCCAATTGTAACAATAATTAAACATATTATTCTGATTAATCTGCGTTTGGCCCCATAAAATATTATACTGAAGTGTTTTATATCAATATATCCATGCGAGTAAACAAGAACTGAAGTAAATGTTTATTATTATAGTTTTAGAAATTGAATGATATACCCAAGATAGTGAAATAAATAATTTACCAGAAATTGCCTTTTGATCAGATATATCAAAGTGGCGTCTTTACTATAATACTGTAATAGTATCAATTCACTCTGTTATACAATGTAAATATACTAAATATATTTA
>JAUCBJ010003005.1:0-42099 GCA_032718475.1 Nemertoderma westbladi | reverse complement strand
GTAGGTTACTAAATATAAAAATTTTATATTGTGCCCTGTAGAGTTGGTCTGTTTTGATTTATGAATATCTCCCCTTTTTTCACAAACGAGAATGGATTTATGTTTGCAATGAAAATCCAATTTCCGAACTTCAATATTGCGAACTTCAATTTTAAAGATTAAATTGTTTGGTTTTTATTACCCGGGTATATCATGGCAGAATAAATTTAATATGATCTATGGCATTACAATGACTTGCTTTAGTATGTAAATAGAAAAAAAAGAAAAATATATGTTAGAAATATAAGTTTTAGTTTGCGTGGGTTGGCCATGGCCAGTCTGATGGGCGGTGTCCGCAGACGCCTCCAGTTCGCGCTGTTGGGCTCCAACTCACTGTGCCTGTCTGTGAGTGGGTCGCAGATCTCGGAAGGGACTTGGGTTCGGGGACGGTGCCGGCCTTTGGGGTGTAGACCTCCCGGACAAAAATATAATTGTACACAGTAAATAAAGTATAATAGAATTGGTCCTCTTAATATTTCCAGTAATTTATAAATGTTTAATTAACAATTTTTTTATTATTATTATTTAAGTGAAACAAATATTTAATGAAATAAATATTTATTTAGAATGTATTATTTCTATTTGTAATGGTGAAAAATATCGAGAGTAAAAATATAGAGATTAAAAATATCGAGAGTAAAAATATCGAGATTAAAAATATCGAGAGTAAAAATATCGAGATTAAAAATATCGAGAGTAAAAATATCGAGATTAAAAATATCGAGAGTAAAAATATAGAGATTAAAAATATCGAGAGTAAAAATATCGAGATTAAAAATATCGAGAGTAAAAATATAGAGATTAAAAATATCGAGATTAAAAATATCGAGAGTAAAAATATAGAGATTAAAAATATCGAGAGTAAAAATATCGAGATTAAAAATATCAAGGGTAATTTAAATCAATTTAAATTTAAATCAATTTTGATATATATTTTTGTTCTAGAACATATTTTTTAGTTCTAGATCCCATTTTCAATTTTTTAAAATAGCTAGTATTTTCTACTTCTTTTTATAAATGTTATAGAACACGTGTAAGCTACCAATGATGATAAATATTTTTGTTCTAGAACATTTTTAGGAAAAAAAATTATCATACAACCCTTATTTAAAAAAATTGTTACTATCGATATGTTTACACTCGATATTTTTCAACACTGTATATTTTTCAACACTTGATATTTTTACTCTCGATATTTTTCAACACTCGATATGTTTCAACACTCGATATTTTTGCCCTCGATATTTTTCAACACTTGATATTTTTACTCTCGATATTTTTCAACACTCGATATTTTTACTCTCGATATTTTTCAACACTCGATATTTTTACTCTCGATATTTTTCAACACTCGATATTTTTCAACACTCGATATTTTTACTCTCGATATTTTTCAACACTCGATATTTTTCAACACTCGATATTTTTCAACACTCGATATTTTTACTCTCGATATTTTTCAACACTCGATATTTTTACTCTCGATATTTTTCAACACTCGATATTTTTCAACACTCGATATTTTTACTCTCGATATTTTTCAACACTCGATATTTTTACTCTCGATATTTTTCCTCACTCGATATTTGTACTCTCGATGTTTTTCAATATTACCTTTGTAAATGCTACAAAAACCAAAATTCTGACTGAAAACTAGAATTTCCCATCCAATACAAATACACCAACCCACCTTTATAGTTTTTAGTAGCATGTTGCACTGGTAATCAGCAGTTAATCTTTTAGGAATTGATCGAATGAAGTCATCACTTGTGATTTGTCTGTATGATGGAATTCTTAGAAAAGGTATAATGAATGAATAGACCCAAGGTAAGAGAGGATTTATTTTCATAAAATAGGTCTTCGCCTTCATAATGTCCAGATCTGGTAGACCCAGTTGTGTAGTTGACAATGATGTATTTATATATAAATTATACTAAGTATAATATTTAATAAATAGTACCGGTATTAATTAATATGTGTGAGAATGAGTTACTAGTATATTGCATGAGATATTAATTAAGGCATGATAGGTAAGAGTGACATTGGGGCCTGTTATCTATAATGAAAGTATGGTTTTTATCACTTGAGCCGGTAATTTTCTGTCCAGCTGACGAGGTGTCGGAAATTAGCGCGTACTGGTTGCTCAGACTCCGAAACGCAAACATATTTCTGACGAATTAATTATTTTTGCCCTAGTTCTACGGGTGAGTACAAAACAAAGACCAAAGACTTTACTGCCCGTTCTGTACAAAACAAAGAGGTAAAGTCACCTTAGGTCCCAAAGAGCGTTAGGTCCCCAAAGAGCGTTAGGTCCCAAAGAGCTTTAGGTCCCATTGCCACTTAAAGGAGCAGGTTAGTTAGTAATGGGGCAGATACAGAGGCGTGTTGGAGGTACCAACACAATAAATGAAAGTTAACACATGTTTCAAGATTATGCAGGGCTTTATAATTGTGTCTTGGGTCTTGGGTGTTTGTTTTGTACTCACCCCAGTTCTACCCACTTTTTTTGGCGACTAAAAAAAATGTCAGATATTTTCCTATAGAATATAGGCTTACTGTAGTTTTTGTGCAGCTTACTTCCGCACCTGTGTGTGTTGAGCATGTAAATGTGTTTGTTTTTGTTTATGTTATGTATATAGTTTTGTTTTTGTGTTGAAGGTCCTAGTGGCTAGAACTATTTATTCTTAATGCCGTAATTTTTTTATCTTTGTTTGTTTTCTGTTTGTTCTGTTGTGAAAGTCCTAGTGACCTAATACTACTTTTTGGGCTTAATGTCCTGAATCTACGTTTTTTTCTAATTAGTGGGGTTGGGGTGTAAGACTCAAGTGATAAAATCCATACTTTGATTATAGATTAAGGCGTGGTAGTGTCATTATATTATATTTAGATACTGTTTACTACAGACAGATACCGATTTCACGATGAATGGGATTACCACTTTATAGAACCACATGCCCAATATTGGTATCAAATATGTCGTCAATTTCGTTAATTACATAACAATCTTAATCAAAGCATAAAACATAGGCCTACTGTAAGTAGGAAAAAATATTTTAAATTATCAATGTCTCCGGTTGTTTACAACCGGGTGCCTACAGTATTAATAAAAATGTTGGAATAAAAGCCATCACCCCGTGCCAAAATTGGAAATCCACTTTGGAAAATCACCATGGACCATGTTTTGCATGATTATTCACTTGGTCAAGACAAACCCAAAAATAGTATTTTTAAAATATTCTATCGTTTGGTTTTCGAGATAGCGGCATTTTTCATTTTTTGAAAAAATACCGGCAATTTTCAAAATCATGTGCCTGAAAAAATTAAATCACCATGTACGTTTGTTATTCAAAAGTAAAAGTCAGGTCAAGATAATCCCAAAAATAGTATTTTTAAAATATTCTGTCTTTTGGTTTTCGAGATATCGGCATTTTTCATTTTTCGAAAAAATACCATACCAGCAATTTTCAGAATTATGTTACTGAAAAAATTAAATCACCATGTCCAATTGTTATTCAAAAGTGAAAGTAAGCTCAAGACAAACCCAAAAATTTTATTTTTAAAATATTCTGACATTTGGGTTTCGAGATATCGGAATTTTTCATTTTTTGAAAAAATACGCAATTTATATATAATATGATTAAATAATAAAATAATAATAAAATTCAAATTTTTAATTATATAAAATATTTATATATACGCAAAAAATATGCAATTTTTTTTGCTTATGATGTTGGTCCAAATTATAACAATACATTTTCGCTATAAAGACTTTGGGAAACGTTGAGGAATTTTTTTTATTGCCGTTTGTTTGGAGGGTAAAATCATAAAAACATTACTGAAAAATTTTAAGCTATGTATATCCAGAATGTGTTAGCAACAACATTAAACATTCTAGAATATTATGTTTAATGTAATACATATTTCAAAACATTGCAGTAATAGGCTACATTTAGGCAATTAAAATGACCATAAAGAGAGTTAGAGGAGACGAGTGCTTTGGCTAGCAACATAACTAAAAAAATTGTGATTAATAGTGACATTTAGGCCTAGTTTTGAGAAAGAGTACTACTAGTATCGGCATGCTGCATTGCATCTGCATTTTTAAGAATGCTGTGCCGGCTTGTCAACAAAATTGCACCGCCACAACTCCCTATCACCCATGACATTTGCTAGATCATCCGCATCTCCAAGGCCAGTGTCCTTTAAGATGAGTCTCAAGAAAGTCATGGGCTGTCCACCATGCTTATTCACTCCATGAGGCTGCCAAAGTACAAGATTATGCACTGGCTGGTCCACACGGCGAAAGCAATGTCCTGCAAAGCGGAGGCGATTTTGTTCTAGTGTCAAGCTTGGGGGAACCAATGAGACACCTCCAATGTTATATAGTGTCTGGTTGGAGATGTGTGCATTGTACTTGACACAATGAACCCGGCGTAGCATTCTTGTGAATGTGCCATCCAGAGATTTGGTGTCCTCAGCAGTTAGAGCCCAGCATGGACTCCCGTAGAGGAGTACTGGAACTACTGCTGCTCTAAATAATCGGACCTTAAGTTTCCGATTAATTCTCGGTGACTTCCAAATCCTGGAAAGCCTATTCAAGGCTGCCCATGCCTTTCCCTTACGTATTCGAAGGTCCTCACCTGACTTCCGGATCCATGATCCCAGGTAACAGAAGTCGTCCACATGCTCAAGCATACCATCCTTTGAGCTTATGCTCATCCGATCAGAGACTTGCTGAGGACTTTCAAAGTTAACTGTCAAAATTTTGGTCTTTCTGGAGTTAATAAAAAGACCAACACTAGAAGCAGCATGTTCTAATGAGCTGAGGAGCCGTTGGGCTCCCTAGGTACTCGCTGGGACAAAAAGGTTCTCTATTTGATGGACCAACAACATAGAGATCCAACCATGGTGGACCTTATGTCGTTCTTAAACGGAGAGGTAAGATTGCAACTCATAAAACAGTCTAGAGAGAAGACTCCGGAAACCAAGGTAAGTGAAAAACCCATTACTAGGAGAAAGGTAACACCAGTGTGTTATACAGACGATGGCGAAAGCCAAACCTCATACGAGGAAAACAGCGGTAAGGACACCGAAAGATCTTATTATGTCAACAAACCGAGGAAAGACGTAAGTAAATCTAAGTCTCGAACCAGTGACAGGAGAGAACAGGTAACAACTCCTCCTACGTCTCCTAAGAGAATTCATGGAAGAAAGCCCGAGGAAAGAACAAGTGTGCACCACACAGCACAGGTTAAAGTAAGTAACATCAAGCCCAAATGTGTATTGTGCGACGGGCCACATCGCTTGAGTGGGTGTGATGAATTCTTGAAGAAATCCATGAAGGATAGACGTGATGTCATGTGGGATAAGCGGTTGTGTTATAATTGCCTCAGACGAGGACACCAACGACTGACCTGTTACTCAGACGCGAAGTGTGCTAAGTGCGGCGCTAAACATCACATCTTGCTGCACACCGAATTTGACAGAACCCTCACGAGTCAGGTAAGTGAGCCCGAACTACATGTCCAATTCAGTGATATGAACGACACTGACCACAGTTCTGAGATGGAAGGATTCTACACGGACGAATTCTCCAACGAAAATGAATCCTGTTATATGATAAACACCGCTGTGTATCGAGCACTTACGTACGAGACTGAAACCAACCATGAAGATCCTCGACTGACTATTCCGGACCGACAACCATTTTGGAAAGCGCCAACTTCCTCCGTCGGAATCCGGGAATTTCCTGTGGTGCAGCTGAGAGTCCATGGGCTAGGGAGGAGCCTGATAGTAAACACCCTCCTTGACTCCAGCAGCACAGGTACATTCATTGACAAAGAACTAGCCGAAGACATCTTTGCTGGACAACCCAAGTTCCGAACTAAGTTGAACCTTTCCGGAATTATGCAGGTTTGGAAATCCACAGTAGCTACAGATTACTACGTGGGTGCATTGTCCACTCCCGAAGATGAACTAGGAGAACATAGCGTAAGGTCGGTAAAAATGGTGGCGATTAAGAACTTTGCTACTAGCCAAGTGGAACCTTACAACTGGGATGAAGACCATTTTACCCAGCAACATAATATACCTAGATTCAACACTGACTATCCAGGGGTGCAGATCTTAATTGGCCAAAATGCGCATGAGGCGCTTGAGACATTAGAAAAACGGCCTGCTCGACCGCAACCATTACAAACGTAGGCGGGAAGAACGAGAGTAGGTTGGTACTTCACTGGACCTTCCCGTAGAACTTTAATGGAAAGACTCCCTAATGAGAGAATACATCAGGTGAGTGAATGGGAAGAAGAAATCAGTGAGGGAGAAACTACAACTGAGGGAACACCATACTCCTCAGACAATGACGATATTAATCAATTATACGAGGAGGAAAATACAATTGACCTCCTCACCGTAAACCAAACTTGGTGTTTCCATCATCACTATTCCAGGACGAAGATCGCTAGTGATACCGCTCCAAGAATATCCGAAAAGGTCCATGCTATTAAAGACCTTCCCGCTTATAAAGTGTCGGATAGGTTTCTGACTGAGAAGATCAGTTACCAAGAGCATGAAGAAACCAACAAGCAGATACTGAGACTCCTGCAATGCTACGAAGATTCCGATAAGTATTTCCTGTTGTTGAGAAATCCACAGATGCGCTTAAGGGATCGTTTCTCTAGCACAATGATAGATGGGTTGATACGTGTCGGAGGGAGATTAACTAATGCGCCATTGTCCTTTGACACTAAATTTCCCATACTCATTAGAAATCTTGAAATACAAATCAAGATGATTGTAGATGTTCACAGTAGGCTTTACCATGCTGGTAGAGAACGAGTTCTTAGCGAAATTCGAACTCGCTATTATTTCCATAAGCCTCGTAGAGCTCTGAACCAAGTCTTAGGAACTGTATACCCTGTAGGAAAGCATTCAGTAGGCCTTTAACACAGCGAGAGGCAGAATTACCTAGGGAACGAGTAAGCTTCTATGAACCACCCTTTACTAATACTGGTGTGGATTTATTTGGCCCTATTGAAGTATATCGTGCTAGGACTATAGTCGAGCGATGGTGTGTATTCTTTGTCTGTATGACTTGTAGAGCGATCCATCTAGATATGGTGAACGATCTATCTACCAACAGCTTCATACTGAGTTTACGCCGACAGATCGCTCGCTTTGGAACTAGTAACACCATGAGATCCGACAAGGGAACGAACTTCCCTTGGTGGGGAGGAAGTTGGGAGAGATTAATACGGAGCGTGAAGACCGCATTTCACTTTATAGTGCCGTGCCGCGCGTATCTCACCGACGAACTTTTGCAGACGATAATGGAAGAAATCGCTGCCTATCTTAACGAGAGACCGCTTATGCCAGTCTCATCGAGTCCCGACTCCCTAGAAGAGCTAACACCGGCGCATTTCCTACTAAAGAAACCTGTAGCCATGCTCCCGCAATCGGAAATCACGGACGGAGACGAATACTGCCGACAAACTTGGCAACTTATGCAGTTATTAACCCGTCGTTTCGCTGACCTTTTCAAAAAACATTATCTTCCTACGCTACAACTTCGAACAAAGTGGTTTGCGCAGCAAGAAAACGTCAGCGCTGGAGACATGGTCCTTATTGTGGAATCAGATCTTCCACGTAAGCGGTGGCAGACAGGTCGTATCATCGAGACTCATATATCCGATGATGGTTTAGTGCGATCGGTAGAACTCGTCGTCATGCGATGTAACTTTAAGAAACCTGGAATTGTATTCGAAACATAACAACTTAATCGCCCAGTTGGTCGTTTATGTTTACTGGAAAGAGACCGAGAACTATCCGGAAACTATGGAAGGCAAGATACTCTTCCCACGACCACCTCCCTAATCCAACAAACATCTAGGGACTCCTCAACGTAACAGTGTATGGAGTGGGTGTGTGACTACATTATTTTATATATTTTTATTATTTTTTTTATATTTATGTATGTATTATTACGTAATTTTATTATTATAATCGTTTTCTTTAATTTTATTTAGTAGAATATTATTTTAGCAATTATTCAGTAGATTAGTGCAATATATATTCGTGTTTATTACTTAATTACCTAGTATTATATATTTCGTTTAACGGCGAGAAATAATTATTTTCTCTTTCCTTACTGTCCGTATCATACTATAAATACGTGACTACAGTAAGATGAAATGTCCGTACTTATTAAAGTACAATACCGCTCCTACTATACTAAAGTATTATTGGTAAGTAGAGTATTAGGAATGCAAAGTTCAGATCCTCGTGTCTTGGCTAAACCAAGCTCTGGGTAGACCTTGGAAACGACTTGCCTCTTCTCACTGACATTGCTTCTTGCAATATTGCTCTCATACCGTATATTAAATAATACATATAGTAGAATGATGTCCATTTAACAGTAGCGTTAAAACGCAAAATATATCTGTTAAACCCTTTGACCATCTGAAATTCTAGTCGATTAAGATATCGCGGCACCCACCGATATACTTGAAAGACAAATTCTAGGATCAGTGGTTAACGTCCCCAGACATGTTCTGGAATAAATCGGTGCCCATCTTAAATATTAAATATTTAATTAATATTTATAAAATCTGTAAAAATCAATGTTATAATAGAGTAAATAATAACAAATTGACTCTAGAAAATCTATAAATCAAATCTGTAAAATTTTCGATTTTCTAAAATTCTAGTCGATTAAGATATCGTAGCACTTACCGATACTCATAAAAAGACAAAATTCCTAGAATTAAGGATCCTAGTCCCCAGACATGTTCTGGAATAAAATTGTGTCAATTTTAGTGTCAAATAATACAATTTACCCTATTAAGTATATTAGTGTGCGAGAATCTCCAATGTATAGTCAATAGCCGATAAAATTCATAAAATCATATATAAAGGGGAATATTGACAATTAAAGAATTACTATTAAATAGCATCCCAGATCTGTATGCATGAGAATTACCCTAATTCTACTGCTAGCTTTCCATAATGTCACCATAGCAACAACCACGCTAGAATTAGAAGTGAGTTAAAAGAACAATAGAAAGCTTGCCCCATTGAATAGCATACGGAATAAATAGCGCACTGCTAGTATTCAAGGATACATAATAATAACGTGGCATTCTGGAAGGCACTTGACTAACGGACAAATGGCCCGAATGTGTACAATGTGTGACAGTTGTGTGGAGTTTGTGCGTTTATAGGTGAATGTTGCTACTAAAGTGTGTTTACAGTAGCTAGTCGCAGTTGTGAAAGTAGCCCTAACTCTGCAGTGAGAACCTGAAGTAAATCTAAGCCCTTGGGACAGACAGTGGAGTGACTCGCGCTGGTTATTGTTGTCGTTGTGTAGCTACTACGTTGGCGATAGACACCGCGACAACAGTATATCGGCGCTGAGGATCTTGCACTGTCCGGGGGCTGTGAGGGGTAGGCAGCGACACCCGCTAGCCTAATTATAATTAATTATAATATTGACAAACTCCTATAGCATCTATGACTGAGTTGATAGAAGATGATCTTGGTATCAGGGAGCGATATACCCTACCATTGCAAGCGTTTGTTGATAGTTTAATACGCTGTGACGCTAGTCCCTCTACTACGGATGATGATGGCCGTTATATCGAACCGCCAATGTCCAAGGAACAACTCACGCGTGAATTGGACTATAGAAAATTCACCGCTCGCTATACGCATCGTAATGGTACGTATATGGACTTCTTAACTACTGGCCATCCTATCGATTTACACGATACGGACAATGTAGACACCGAAAGGGAAATGGTTCTCTTTAAATATCATACCCAGCGGAGTCGGAACGATAAACCGAGAATCGAACACGAGAACTCTATTCGAAACCGACTCGAAAGAGAAGACGTTGAAGAGCCGGATAAACGCAGCGACTTCAACGAATATCTGGAATTCTTGAGAGAAACATATCTAAATATTGCCAGCCAACAAAATCTAGAAACTCGATATCCTCAAGGTATACATCATGATCCTATGATAGAACTCAAACGGCTCTATTTCACTATGATGTACCTTACCGCCGATCGACCGCTACCGGTTGTCCCGGATAGCTTCGAACAGATGGAGGAATATTGTAAAACTGGAGAACGGTCACCCGCGTTTCCTCTACAGGACGTGCGTCTGTGGTATTATTGCGATGAATGCCCTAGACCCAACCAACAAACAGAAAGACATAAACATCCGCGGAGACATTGCGCTAAACACAGTTTTACTCGCTATACTTACGGGAGTTTCGAGCGAAACTTGTTCGACGTATCACCTACGCTTGCTCGGCTCAAACGATCCTTAAATAAACTGATGATTAGAGTTCCGGAATACTCGGTCAGACCTCCCCATTCCCTGGTGAGACCTCAGACTCTTGATCCTAATAGTATAACGGATCCTCCTGAACTGTACTCATTGTTCAAAGATCTAGTGTTACCTGAACAATTAGTCGGTGGCACTCCGGTTGTGGGCTCCCTAGATATTCGCCCATCTTACCTAGCCGGATTGGGACGCGGACACCTAATATCACCGTTCAACCCGTATAATCGTCCCGGTTTAACCCTGATACAACCCATCACCGAGGTGGAGGAGAGCGTTGTACGAAACGCGTTAGACGCTATTCGGTAAAAGATCGGAAAAGGAACTTACGATTGTTTAGATAAACGTAAATTGCAGCAGCAAGTCCAAGCGGTAAAAGAATTAGCTTTGCCTCAGTTCGATTGGGAAATTCAGAATCTCGAGGAAGACATCGAACTTGTACGAACCTACTCTCTGCAAGAGTTTTTGGATGAATGCTTCCAACGACAAGCGGAGGAAAATCAGCTCGAGGAGAAGCACATCGAAATGGACGAGAGAGAAGAAGCAGCTTTAGCCCAGCCAGAAGCTCAAATCCTTATGACTGATCTCTATTCCAAAACCATTATTCATCCTTCGATGGTTCCCCATTTCGGAGACAAACTCTTCGCCACGGTACAACCCCAGCCGGTTGATATCGACCTAACATCTAGAGATCTTATCGCTGACGCTCCTATGTTACAACGTCCACCAATCGAGGCCGCTCGTGTCGACGGTATGCTCGTTGAACCTCCGTACAATCGAGCGGATCTTGTCCGTCTTATGGTACATGAGGTCAACCTACGCGCTAGAACTTTACCGAACTTATTTTATGGGATCAAAGACCATCCTTATCATGTCAATTTAACTCAATATTATATGGTGAAACCGGAAGATCCTACGCACAGTTTAAGGTTTCTACCACTGATAAACCCCCTAAATGTTGTTGAACTCGAACAACTACAGAAACATCTAGATCAATTGGTCAAAGTAAACTCATTCAGAAAACCTTATAATGTTTCCAGAATAGAAAAGGATATAATGCCTCCTTATAATCTCGATGGATTTATTAAAACTCGATTAGTCCATTGGATTCTCGACGTATTATTTGAGGAAGAGAGAATACAACAATATGGAGACGTAGAGACGTACACTACACATTATCTGAAGTATAGCGATCTACCTAACACGAGCGAATGCGCCACATTATGGCATCCGGTGGGTATGACCATAGAAAACGCCACCAAAGAGTGGAACGAAACTCTTAACATTATCGAAATGTATGGAGTTGTCACTTACGATAACGAAGGTAGCGTTCCGGTTGGAGAACTGGGAACTACGCGAATGATACACATACGTGGACTAGCTGGTTCTACCCATGTGTTTACTCGAGCGTGTTCCGATGTGATCGATTATTCTTTTGAGACTCTCACCAAGATCCAAAAGAAACTCCGACATGGACAATTCGAACTCGCGCAGCGTTACATTACCGATACCGAGCGCAAACTGGCCATGGGTATAGATGGATCAATGTTACCCCAGCCAGTGCTCGAGATGCTGTTTAACGAAAGAATCATTAAAATCGGCTCAGCTGTTTATGGAGATCTCCAAAATGACTTCAGAAACATGGAGAATATCCCATATCCTTTCGTAGACACCCAGCTGATTGCTCCCTGGGCAGAAGGCCGAGGTTTCTTCCAAACTATGTATGCCAATACATCCAGCGGCATCAATAACGTACAACGAACCTCTATCGGACATCTTGCCTTCCAAGAATACGGATGGAATTTCAAAGTTGGAAACACTGTCAACTACCAACAAGTATATGGAGATCATTATTCTCGATTATACTTCAACGGACCATTAACCGCACCTGGCGTCGTTTATAGCTTCATGAGTGTTCCACTCCGTCCCTCATTAGCTATATATACTATCTTCGAGACTGCCGCACTTGCCGGTTGGCTAGCCGATGTGTGCAGTCGCACTATGCACGCCCATCCCTTGTTACTTGGAACCAAACTCGCCAAGCTAGATGAACACAATAAATTCATCCGATTCGAATGCTTTAGGCGCTTTCTGACTCCGTTCCGTAACGTTGATAGTCAGTTCAAGGACCGCACTCTGACTAAGCTCAGCCTAAGAGACTCAGCTGCTGAGAAGTTAGACAGCGCTGGATTCGCCATTTTCAAGGACGTTTGTATACAGAACTTACATTCCTCTGTTATACAAAGACCCTGAATCCCCACAGGTTATTCTATCGTGGAAGTTCAAACAGTGGGTTCGCTTGAGGAGACAGCTACACCTACCTCAGCTATGTAATTGGAAGACGAACCAATTTGCTTAGAATCCGAGGAGATTCAACCCACAGCGCCCAGGAGCATTGACAATGACTACGTTCTGGAATGGTATCAAGGTCCACAATGTCTCACCGCATACAATTATCGGCATGCCAATTATGTTTCTAGGAAACGTTGCCGATTATGTGCATCACGAGACCACTTCACCCCGTTGGACTCCAGCCTACCCTGCTCCTACTTTCAAGATCAACCTACCATGGAGATCTATTGTGCGTATTGTAGACTCAATAACTTACACATCTTCGCAGTCTGCCCTCAATTTATGACTCAATGCCATCATTGTCAGTTTAAAGGACACGCAAGTTTCGATTGCCCTTTCAACCGAGATCTGGAAAGCGTATATGAAATGGTTGCCCTGCGCTACATTCGAGCCTGGGAAGCTAACGCGGATCTCCATTGCGAGTCACGTCATCGATACTACCCTGGACGTGCCTATGAAGGAGTGACCCGTATCTCTTTGCTTCCGTTGAGCAAAAATCTCGCACACCGAGCTACGAGCTAATGAAGCATGTTGGCGAGAATATTTCGACCAAATTTGTTCGCAAGTACCTCAGGAACATTAATCCTAACGACCTTAATTCTTATAATTTGATCAACTTTATCCGTCAAGATCCGGAATATGGTGACTTGTTCATCAACTCGCATCCAGAACTACAGGAAGTTCATAGACGACCCTATGAATATAGAGCCCGAGAACGTGAGTTGGAAAGAACCATCAAACCGAGGAAATTCCTCACTACTCACGGTCCGCCTACCGCTCTCGTGCAAACAACCCGTCAGGGACCAGTAAGAGCTGCTGTCTTGAAACGCGCTCTAAAGGTTGTTCGACCTCGTTCCACTGAGGTTGATATCGATCAACCGGGTACCTCGACCGGCGGATACACCAACCGTAACCCTAAACCTTCCGATGCAATTGTATTGCACCCCTCACCCAGGAGTTATAGCCCTCCTAGTAAAGTGGCTCGCCCCAAAGAGAAAAAGACTCTTACTAGCCTCAAAAAACTTCGTAAACGCCGTTCACGTAAGAAGGACTAATAGTTTAGAGTATTTTTGTATTTTAGAAACTGTGATTTTTATATTTTATGGACTTAAATCCCACTTTCTGGGAGCGGTGTAAAAGCTTTTGCGGACATAACAAGTCATTTTTTCCCGCAATGCGCAGTGTGGGAGCTTTTGCGGACATAACAAGTCATTTTTCCAAATAATCATAAAACCCCCAATCTTCTTTATTACTGAAGGTAAGAGGAACAGGTACCGGTAGCAACTGTGACTTAAATTATAGTGGTTTTTGTATGAATTAAATGCTATTTCATAATCCCTACAAGTGTCAGTTGCGATCTTCCTTATATATGATCAAATTCAGTGATGGTCGGCAGATTAGTGCGCAGTAGTCTGAAGTAGTGTGAAGTCGTGTGAAGTAGTGTGAAAGATAATAAAGCATCTCCTAAAAAATGCGCTATTTACGAAACTCTGTGGCCATCTAGTTGTGATTAGTATAAGTCATATCTCTGTTTTTATACTTAAAGCACCACTTCCTAAAGGAACTGTAAATATTTCCCCGAAATTAAATATATTGTCAGAGATTATATAGTAACGATCAATCGAATAATACAGCAATAACTATCAAGGAATCCGAATCCAGTCTCCCTTAACTGTGGGTGAATGATCGCGCACAGACTGGCTTCGGCTGATGTAACTTCAGTACATTAAATAATTGATATAGGCTAAAGTCGATTTATAAACAAGAGGACAACTAAAATTGGCAGGTTAAACTGCTAAAGGTCTAAAAGCGCGAACAGTTTGCTAAGCAGTTTCCGAGTGCGGGCGTTCATTGTAGCAATCTTTAGTGTCTTTCTAAGTGTCAAACAGTTGGTTCTCATTCTTCTCTGCCTTCTTTCATCCATTGGGGTCGATAAAATGAGTACCTGTTGAATTACTGGAAGCAAACCTTGGGATAGGAGTAGCACCAGTCCTACCGTCGGGTAGCGGCTATTGAAGAGGGAGACAGGAGAGGGGGGAAACTTGATGTAAATCCCATCTCAGCGAAATGACTCAATGTTAAATTTGACTCAATGTTAAATTTCCAAATTAGTGAAAGTGAAAGTATGTTACAGTGGCACGTTATTGTAACCAAAACAATAAACGAAAGTCAATAGAACAGGTTACAGTTTTATTTTTGAAAGTCACCAGCTGTTATTTGCGACGATTTTCCCTGGAGAGGGATGAATTTTGATTACGACTAAAGTCCCTCCCTATTTTCGAAGAGATGCCTTCGGTTCGTCTTCGACCGACTGGCTATTCATATATATTATTCTAATTCCTAGAACTTTTTATTAGAACTTTTAAGTTCTGCAAAGATAACCTAGCATTGCGAAATTATCTTGCACAAAATATAATGAAAGTATTATTTATTTCAGATATGAAGTTGACATTTAACGGATAATGCAGCAGTCAAGAATATAAGAAGAGCCAGATCGCAAGTATTATTCTGGAGAGCGGCTGTAGATAATATGCAGCCGCCACTATAGCCTACAAACTTGGTTGGATGTGGCAGCAATTTATAAATTGGGCTTTCAATTTTTATTACAAGTGTGCGAGCAAGGACTGTGATAACGTGTAAATAAATATTTTATCAAACATTAAACTAAAAGTACAGTAATTACTACTGCAAATGCAGAAGTTGTTTCATCAACATTCCTTCACCTTTCGTTTCACGGTCCACTGGTAATACCGAACATCACCTTACAGAAACAACATATCAGTTTGTGTAACCACTGCTACTTCGTTAAGGATAAACCTGCGCCATTCTGTCCATAAATGCGTCGGCCACAAATTCCACATTCTAATTAACATATTTCCGCCAGTTCTTGAGGATGCATGTCTAGAGAGAGTTAGCAAGCTGACAGCATATTCTTGAGAGAGGTATGTCTGTGCATTATTTGGCCACAGTGATGAGCTCCAAATTGCACACCGAGCCTTGTATGTATTACAAGTTCACTGCCTGTAACAGTGTTTGCCATAACACTGCAATTTTACAAAATTAATAACTCCTAACTTCAAACATAATACTTATCCCTTAAGTTTTTATTTTCTCGAGCTTAGATTATCCTTATTTATGATTGTCCAGTGTCAAAATAGATAAATATACCCTTGCATGTTATTTCATTATTGTTGCTATGTAAAACATCTGTCGTTAAGATAAATAGTGTTCTAGAAAAAATTGCTAAATGCGGACTATGTAAAATATAACATAATTTCAAATGGTTTATACAAGTTAACACTTTCAGCAAAAAAACTGCAGTCATACCCAATTTGAACGGTGGTCGGTACTGTCTACTTGACTATTAGGAAGTCCACCCCCAATGAATTAATTTACATTGAAAGTAGATTTCCTCGCCGGAATTTCGAAATGAGGAGGTTTTTAGAAATGTTGACAGATTTGCTCATATTTTAATAATTTTAGGAATTTTAGGAGGTCCCCACACCGTAGTTGTAATTGTTTTTACATAATGTATAAATAAATCTATCCATCTATCTACTGATAGTTTTCAGTATAATGTTGTAATTATTTAAGGATTGATCACATTACTTAATTATATTGCAAGATAGGGTTAGAATGAAAAATGATGATTGTATGAGGTTTTTTAGTTATTTTATTCGATAGTACACTAATACAATTAAGTATAAAATATTAAAGCATATTAATATTATATATTAAGTAAGTGCATTGATCAAGAGTAATACACTCTCCCTTTTTATATATAACCAACACACTACGGTAGAGATAAAAATATATAGTCCTACTGATTCATATCGATTTATTTCGCTTGTACCCTATTTCAGATTTACATGTCGGGTCCGCATCTGTTACACTCAGACGTCTGTAGCAGATCACCAACAGGGCACCGCTGCAGCAGATAAAGTACGGTAAAGTACTTTATCTCCCTTTCTCCAATGCTCCACATCGTTCATTATTAATAAAACATCGTAATTTGATGATGTGATGATGTGATTATTAGACCGCCCATCCTGATTTTAAATTAAAATTCAATAAATTTATGATACTAGTACTACTAGGATCGGCATGCTGCATTGCAGCTGCATTTTTTAGAATGCTGTGCAGATTTGTCGACAAAATTGCGCCGCCACAACACCCTGCCACCCATGACATTTGATAGATCATCCGTATCTTCAAGGTCAGTGTCCTTTAAGATGAGTCTCAAGAAATTCATCAGCTGTCCACCATGCTTATTATGCACTGGCTGGTCCTCACGGCGAAAGCAATGTCCTTCAAAGCGGAGGCGGCTTTGCTCTAGTGTCAACCAATGAGACATCTCCAATGTTAAATAGTGTCTGGTTGGAGATGTGTGCATTGTACTTGACACATTGAACCCGGCGTAGCATTCTTGTGAATGTGCCATCCAGATATTTAGTGTCCTCAACAGTTAGAACCCAGCATGCACTCCCATAGAGGTGTACTAGAACTACTGCTGCTCTAAATAAGTCTAAGTTTCCGATTAATTCTACTTGACTTCCAAATCCTGGAGAGCCTATTCAAGACTGCCCATGCCTTCCCCTTACGTATTCGATGGTCCTCACCTGACTTCCGGATCCATGATCCCAGTAGTAGGGGATCGGCATGCTGCATTGCAGCTGCATTTTTAAGAATGCTGTGCCGGCTTGTCAACAAAATTGCACCGCCACAACTCCCTATCACCCATGACATTTGCTAGATCATCCGCATCTTCAAGGCCAGTGTCCTTTAAGATACGTCTCAAGAAAGTCATGGGCTGTCCACCATGCTTATTCACTCCATGAGGCTGCCAAAGTACAAGATTATGCACTGGCTGGTCCTCACGGCGAAAGCAATGTCCTGCAAAGCGGAGGCGATTTTGTTCTAGTGTCAAGCTTGGGGGAACCAATGAGACACCTCCAATGTTATATAGTGTCTGGTTGGAGATGTGTGCATTGTACTTGACACAATGAACCCGGCGTAACATTCTTGTGAATGTGCCATCCAGAGATTTGGTGTCCTCAGCAGTTAGAGCCCAGCATGGACTCCCGTAGAGGAGTACTGGAACTACTGCTGCTCTAAATAATCGGACCTTAAGTTTCCGATTAATTCTCGGTGACTTCCAAATCCTGGAAAGCCTATTCAAGGCTGCCCATGCCTTTCCCTTACGTATTCGAAGGTCCTCACCTGACTTCCGGATCCATGATCCCAGGTAACAGAAGTCGTCCACATGCTCAAGCATACCATCCTTTGAGCTTATGCTCATCCGATCAGAGACTTGCTGAGGACTTTCAAAGTTAACTGTCAAAATTTTGGTCTTTCTGGAGTTAATAAAAAGACCAACACTAGAAGCAGCATGTTCTAATGAGCTGAGGAGCCGTTGGGCTCCTTCTAATGATTCTGAGAGTACTCCTAAGTCATCAGCAAAGTCTAGATCAGTTAGGTACTTGGCAGGATTTCCTCGACTTCTGGAGCCAGTAGGTGGAGTTATCATCACCCCATCATCATTATGATGATCTAAGGACATGTGTAGAACATAGTCAACCACAATAATGAACAAGAAAGGTGCAAGTGTGTCTCCTTGGAGGACGCCCCATAACACTTCAAATGGTTCTGTGTCACCGTCAACAGTAGACACAAATGTTGTCGAACCATCGTATACTGATCTGATTGCTGCAATAATTTCATCAGGAATCCCATATAATGAAAGTATGCTGAACATACGTGAGCGAGAGACTGAATCAAAGGCCTTGAAGAAGTCAACAAAGATAACAGCCAGATGCCTGTCTTTCTTTTTTGATAATTCTTCAATTATCCTTCTAAGTGCCAAAATGGGCTCCATGGTCCCACGAACTTTACGGAACCCATTCTGATTTCCACGGAGCAGTCTCTCAATGGGATCCCTGATGCGATTTAATAGAATCATATTGTATAGCTTTGCAGCAATCGAGATCAATGAGATTCCCCGAAAAGAACCATAGAGTGTTAGGTTGCCCTTCTTGGGAACTGGCACCAACTTATTTACCTGGGACCATGATCCCAGGTAACAGAAGTCGTCCATATGCTCAAGCATACCATCCTTTGAGCTTATGCTCATCCAGTCAGAGACTTGCTGAGGACTTACGAAGTTAACTGTCAAAATTTTCGTCTTTTTAGAGTTATAAAAAGGCTAACACTATAGGCAGCCTGTTCTAATTAGGCCGTTAGGCTCACTCTAGTGATTCTGAGAGTACTCCTAAGTCATCAGCAAAGTCTAGATCAGTTGGGCACTTGGCAGGATTTCCTCGACTTCTGGTGCCAGTAGGTACAGTTACCATGACAGCATCATCATTATGATGATCTAAGGGAATGCGTAGAATATAGTCAACCACAATTATGAACAAGAATGGCGCATGTGTCTCTCCCTGGAGGACTCCCCATAACACTTCGAATGGTTCTGTGTCACCGTCAACAGTAGACACTGACACTGATCTGATTGCTGCAATAATTTCACCAAGAATCCCATATAATGAAAGTATGCTGAACGTACGTGAACGAGAGACTGAATCAAAGGCCTTGAAGAAGTCAACAAAGATAACAGCCAGATGCTGTCTTTCTTTTTTTGCCAAAATGCCAAAATGGGCTCCATAGTCCCACGACCTTTGCGGAACCCATTCTGATTTCCACGGAGCAGTCTCTCAATGGGATCCCTGATGCGATCTAATAGAATTCTATTGTATAGCTTTGCAACAATCGAGATCAATGAGATTCCCCGAAAAGAACCATAGAGTGTTAGGTAGCCAGCCCTTCTTGGGAACTGACACGAACTTATTTATTTTAATTTCTTGTGTGACTCTTGTTGTTCTGTACATGTCTACTATGATGGGATAGATGAGCTTTAAACACTCAGGTATTTTAAAGACCTCAGGGGGAACACCATCTACTCTACTAGCACGATTGGTCTTAATGCTCTTTCAGCAGCCTTCACTTCTGCAAAGATATGGCCAATGGGAATATCTGGGAGTACAGACTCAGACACTTTTACTTCTATAAAGTTATCGGACAATACCCTGTCATTATTGAGGAGCTTTTCAAAATGGGCGATTGGTTGGAGATTCAGCCTTAACCTTGGTGGTTGGTTGGCTTTTCCGCCCAGTAAGCAAGTTGATCGATTTCCATGCATGGGATGATTGCCTGCTGTCGTCGGCATCATTGATGGCATCAACATGTTGGTTTATAAGCTCCTGTAGATTAACAGAGTACTGCCTGTTCAGGGACATGGATGCAGCCTTAACTGCATTCTTAGCCGCTGTAGTCTGTTTGAATCGGGACTCTTTCTGCGCCTTATAGAGGTAATTTCGGCACTTCTGAATTTTGTGGTCAGTCCAGGGGGCCCTTTTCCTGTTTCGAGGGTATACAGGAACTGTTTCTTCAGCTGCTAACTTAACTGCTCCTGTGAAGGCAGCATAGCCCTCGCAGTGATCTGCCCCCTCAGAGGCAAGAACCTCATACCTGTTGCTCAGCTGTAGTGTGAAGCTGGATCTCACACTTGGATGTTGCAACAGAGAGGACCAGTCATGCCGCGGCAAGGCAGATTCGTTGTTCTGCTAGCACGCAGACTAATTCTTACCTTGGCCACAATAAGGCGGTGATTACTACCGGAGAAGGGTCGAAGTGTAAATGCATTACAGTCTTGTATAGTGCGCCTTTCCTACGAAACACAAAATGGTCTATCTGGGACTTGTGACCACTGGGTCCACTATGAGTCCATAGCTTTACAGTTCACTTCTTGAACTGGGTTCCAGCCGAAAACAATCCATTTCCAGAGATGAAATCCTGAAGATGGACGAAATTTCGGTTAACGCTATCGCTATAGACCCAGGGCGATATAGGTGATTGATGCAGACTTGCATTAAAGTCTCCCAGGAATGTTAAGAATGCATGCTGATATCAGTAGCTGCTTGTAGATTGTGGTATAAATTTTCCACTTTCTCTACTGGACAAAACTAGTTGGAGAATAGCACACAATCAGAACCGCCTTAGGAAACTTCTAAGCCAGTCTTCCAGAACATGAGAAGTGGCAACGGATGATACGGTTTGAGATTTGGTCAATTTTGTCCAATGCTGCATGTGCAGTTGGATTCATCAATAGACCAATTCCACCACTGCTGATGCGAGGTTCGAGTCGCCAACCGCCCCCGATGTCCTTAACCAGAACCTCATCAGTCTGTCCAGTCTGCATTCGGTGCTTTTGAACACCCACTGCGCTAAGAGAAAGCTTATCTGCCAAGGCAGTCAGCTCACCTTGTCGCATTGGGGACCCGAGTGTTAGGGTGTTCTAGTGTTGTTAGTCTACGTTAGTGAGTTGCCTCAGATTCACCAATAGCTTGGTAGTTCGGGGTGGGACATGAGAGTAGCCTCCAACTCCAGAATCACCCCCCCCCCCCCTCACAGTTTGGGCCAGAAAGGTCATCAGGAAAGGGTGTAAAGGCTTTTGCGGAATTAGCCGGTTATTTTCCCCGTAAAGTACTCTATAGTTGGTTTAACAGGCATAAAAGGCCGTGTCCTTACTGTACTGGTGTTTTAGAGGACATAAAAGCCATTTCTTCTGTATGTGTACTTTAACGGACATAATTAGTAATTCTATGACGCAATACGCCAGATCCTCTTGAAACAGTGTAGCTACCATGACGACGGCTAACAGCTGATGCTGTACACGTGGAGCTTGTTCTTTGTTCTCTGTTCCTTCTTTGTTCGGTCGACCAATCAGAGCGTTTTTTGCCTCTGTGTTAGAAATGGTATATAGAAACTCGTGGAGTTGAGTCAGTATGTGATTTTGTCCACAGCCTACAACACCGGCTTTGGAACCTCCGTGTTTCAGTCTTTAGCCCAACATTAGTAGGCTTAATTATAGAATGTATATCTGTTATCATAACGCATGTTTACAATCATAACTGCATTCATAACCATTCACACCTTAAACTTTGTACTGCTATTTACTGTCGGTTATTCATTATATTTGTTGATGGAATATTATATTTGGAATACTGATAAATAATCAGACACCCCAATCTTCTTGATATACTAAAGGTTAGAGAGACCGGTTACATATAACGATTGCGACTTACATTAAGTGGTTTGAAGTGAATCTAATGCTATTTTATAGGCCCTACATGTATTGTCTGTTGTTCTCTTTATATGTGACTAAAATTAGTGAAGGTCGGCAGATCAGTGTGCAGCATTGTGCAGTATTGTGTATGATTGTGACTGATAACAAAGCATCTCCTAAAGAATGCGCCATATACGTGAATCTATAGCCATCCCGTTGTGTCTAGTTTAAGTCATAACTCTGTTTATATATAGATAAAGCGCCACGTCCTAAAGGAACTGTTAATATTTCCCGAAAGTGAATAATATTTGTCAGAGATTATATATTACGATCAGTCGAATAATACAGTAGGCCTACCCCGCAATACGGTTAGGCTTCCGAATCCAGTCTCCCGGGTATATCCAGTGGGTGAATGATCGCGCATAGACTGGCTTCGGCTAATGTAGTGTATCAAATACTTGTCATAGGCTAAAGACGATCTATTATCTAGAAGACATCCCAATTTGGCAGGTTAAACTGCTAATGGTCTGAAAGCGCGAACAATAACAGATATAAAGTTCGGATTGCGGTGTAGGCAATAAATACAGTTTAATATTGTTCTGGTAAGAACAATAACAGATATAGCTTCTGTATTGCAGTAGGCAATAAAGCTGAAGTACCGGCAACTGGTACCCAGTAGGCCTGACTACCTAACCACCCGGACCGGTACCTACAGCAGTACAGGTACAGCAGTATTATTCGATTTTGATAATTATATACCGGTAGGCCTTAATAATTAATCAGGGATGGCCGCCCTGGTTTTTTATTGAGATTTTACTTATTTCTGTCAAGTTTTATTTATTTGTAGGCTAATATTGAGCAGAAGACGTGTAAGCCTGCCCAGATTGTACGGATAATTTGTAGGCTGGACAGTTGTCTGACTGTTGTTGAGTCTGAAGAGATTGTAGTGTGTGTAGAGCATATGTCCGAAAAAGTACTAGTTAGGAAAGTAGGGGCTGCCAGTGCTGTGAGGTGAACCCCCTCGAAAGAATAAGTCGTACTACTGGGTTAGAACGCATACTAACTAACCATTTCGGAGTCTGCATATACTGTAGTTTATTTAGGCTTGATAGTAGTCTTCCAGCGTTTGGTCTGTACTTTGTTTGTGTAGTTTGTACAGGTAGCGTAATATTTCTTATTTAGATAATTTGTAGGCTGGATTGTTGTCTGGCTGTTGTTATGTCTTGAGAGATTTCGGTGTGTGTGTGTAGAGTGTATGTCCGATAAAGTGCCAGTTGGGAACGTAGGGGCTTCCAGAGCTGTGAGGTAAACCCCCTCGAAAGAATAAGTCGTACTACTGGGTTAGAACGCATACTAACTAACCATTTCGGAGTCTGCATATACCGTAGTTTGTTTGGGCTTGATAGTAGTCTGTCAGTATTTGGTCTGCATTTTGTTTGAGTAGTCTGTACGCGTAGCGTAATATTTATTATTCAGAGTTTATGCGATTATTCGCAACATTCATATCCCCAAGTTTATTCCTACAGTAATTGTGCTTGTTATATATACCGTTATAGTTAAACTAACCCCGGTACTACATCAGGGCTGCTTGGCGTAGGTAAAGACTGGTGATTTTGTGCCCCGGTCACTCCAGCAGATACCGTGGTTCTTTTGGCTGTTCAAGTATTTTAACTACCGATTATTTGTTGTATAAGTACTTGTACCTAATTTAGGGTTTAGTGTACAGTGCTTTCCGAAGGTAATCAGTGTGTAGGCAGTATATTTGTGTTGTAAAGTGGTTAATAGGCACGTTGGTTCTGGTAGACCGCGGTAATTAACTTCTAGGTAGGAACACTCCGTGATATATAACGTAGTACTTGTAGCGCCACGGCTATAAGTCGTCAGACGGTGGTATTTTTCTATGGACAACGCAGTATATTTACTACTACTTATTATTTTCAAATACCGTAGTACCCTGTTCGTTGTAATAACCAGATAATCTAACCCTTTGTTAGGCTGGTTTGTAGACTTCTTGTAAAATTACCCTAAAAATTCGTACTTGTAATTTTTGTGTTTATTTAGAGATTGTAATCTCACCCGAATTGTACGTAATTTGTAGTACTAAGTAACTTAGGTAAATTAGAATTATTTGTTTTAGTGTCCAACAAGTAGCACTCCACTGAGAGCGCACAGCTTCTGTGTAGTGACTCCCCCCAGAAATAATAACATTTATTTCAAATATTGACAAAACCCATTTTAACGGGTATATATATTATAAATCAACTCAAACCGATTTATAAAATAGTAGGCCTGTCATACATCAATTAGGTCTAAATATCAGTTGGACTACTGCTTAAATAGCGGTAATAAAGTAAGTTAAAGTAACCAAGTAACCCCTGAAATTTCAGAAATTCAATTATTCTAAAATAATTGACATACCAGTATTTATAATAGGCTTATTATATTTATTTCTATAAATTTAGGCTGAAAGTATACCGGTATTCTGTAATTAATTCTAGTCCATAATTATACTTATATATACTATAAGTGTAAGCTGTATACCGGTATTCACGATAGGCCTATTATATATTTATATACTTGTGCTGGAATTACATACCGGTATTCTGTGACAAACCTAGTCTGTAATAATACTTATATATACTATAAGCATACCGGTATTCTAATATATTATATATATTAATCGGTAATATAATTAATTAATTAAAATTAATAATTATATCGGTAATTAATTACTAGGCTAACAGTTGATACTGAATTACTAGACTTGCTTTAACTGTAATATAGCAGTAGGCATTCAACTGTACAAACAAACATGTCTGACACAAAGCAAAACCTGTCAGACAGTCTCCTAGATACAACCATATGTGACCCAGACAGGAGTGTGGAACGTGTAGGACCGAAGTTCAACTCACCTCCTACTGTAAGAAAGATCATCCCTCCCGTAGTAATATCAGACCCTAGGCTAGTCCAACATCGTAGGTCTATCATAGGAACTCGAGCTCAGGTCAAGCGGGACCAAGAAGCAGCAGAACAGCAGCAACCCGTGAGCCAAGAACTTATTTCTCAGCGGCCTGACAGCTCCAGTAGTGCGGATACCCGAGCTGACACCCGAGCACGGCTCAAAGATGACAGATGCGGTTTATTCGGACCCCCTTCTCATCCTTCCTGCAGCCGTACTCACTAGGTTATTGATTGCGGTGGAAGAACACCAGATCGATTGGGCGAGAAACAAGCGATCGACTAAAGATAGTTATGCGGGATACACAAGGGAAGAACTGAAGTCTATTGTCGAGTCGCAATGGAACTTCCCCGGACCCAGACTCCCGTTTGATTTATCAGAAGCTGCCTGGGAAGACATACACAGGATGGGAGTAACCAAGGAAACCATCGATCCAGCTGTGTGGAAGAGGTCCGCAGCCGGATACGTACAGGGATTCTTCAGCTCTATGGAGCGATTAAAGGAACAACTGTTTCAACAACCCCAAGGACCTCAAGAGCAGGGACAGCTGCTTTATCAAGTTAGAGAAAGAATTCTGCGAATCAGGCTAATCTTATCGGCCTTTGAGGAGGCTTCTAAAAGAAGACAAGACACGTCGTTGCAAGTTGCTGTAAAGACTTGGTTTCAACGGGTGAGTCTCCAGGTTCAAGGAACGGCTCAGTGGAAAGTTCAACTGGATGAGCGCTCAACCCATGGAGAATCAACAGACGCTACATTTTCCCAAGTGGAAAGTGAAGCGACGGCAGAGAAACCGCATAAGAGGGATGCCATTGACATCTATCTGTCAGACTATCAACGTTTTTTAGGTGATGAAGAGTTGAGGAGAAGGCTAGATGGACTTAGCCCTAATAGTGAAGGAACCCAGCGTGTGTTGGACGCCATCGATATGGATATGAGAGCTGCGAACCAAGCTAAATTTGATGAACAACTCCGCATCGCTAGAGTCCAAGAAGAACAAGTAAAGAAAAAACGTATAGAAGACAGAAAGACAGCGGCAGTGGCAGCAGCAGTGGCAGCGGCAGAAGCGGAAAGAAAAGCAGCAGCAGCAGTGGCAGCGGCAGAAGCGGAAAGAAAAGCGGCAGTGGCAGCAGCCGAAGCGGAAAGAAAAGCGGCAGCGGCAGTGGCAGAGGCCGAAGCGGAAAGAAAGGTGGCAGTGGCAGCAGCAGAGGCAGTGGCAGAAGCTGAAAGGAGAGCATCTGAAGAAACCACCCAACTGGAATTGGAAAACATTCAAGAGAATAAACAATTAACAGCTAGTCAAATGCAGATGATGAGGCGATCTACTCCCAAGAGGCAGGGATATACATCATCTGAGGAAGGCGATACCACCGATCCTGAAGGCGGAGGAAATAGATCTCGTCTAAGCAGACGTAGAAGAATATCCCACCATCAGAAATTGCCTGATTTGCCCCCAGCTGTTAGAAGGCAACTAAATAACACAAACTTAGGTAGTATAGAACCCACAGACCAAATAATTAACATAGAAAGACTCCCTACTATAGTAGATGAGCCTGAAATAATTAGGCCTGTTCTCGAAGCTACCCCTTCGGTGATAGAGACACCTGTACTCCCTGAACCTACCTCTAAATTCCCTCTGCACAGCACGAAGCTACCTGTGCCCCACAGAACCAACCCTCAAATTGTTCATGTCCTGGACTCCGAGCGAAATATTCATGACTTGTCGCCCGTTGTCCCTCGTCCGCCCGCTACAACGTTGGCGCCTCCCGCTTCGGCGGACGAGTGGGTAGATGAGGGACGATGGGAGATGGGTCTCCTGCTCGGACAGCTGAGGGAACAACATTCTCGCTCCTCTCAGCAGGCCCAGGAGATGGAGGGAACTGTGCAGCAGTTAAAGGGAACGATTAGAGAGAGTAGGTTAGAGTTGCAAGAAGTGCAGCAAAGTATCGCGTTAGAACGCGATAAATTAGTAAATACACAAAAGGGTATACCACCACCCCCGGTAACAATGTGTCAACCTGTTAGGTCTGAAGTATCTCATGCGCAAGGTGTGGAGCCTACATGCATCTATACTGCTAGTGAAGTAGAAACTCCTATAGTGAACCCTATTAAGGGTAATTATAGACCTGTTGATAATGATATTCCCTATAGACCTGATCATAATCCGAGAAATTTATATACCGATAACTCGATATTAAATAACACGATGGCCCAAGAAAGTTTTACGCGTCAAATGGCTAGAACCGAAGCCCGTCAAGCGGTAAAGGTGGGAGAGATAGTCAAGTTCAATGGAGATGAGATGAAATGGTTACCTTTTAATGAATATTATAAAGATAACATACAGAACTCTGTACTATCTAATGGAGAGAAACTTAGATTCCTCATCGAGTGCTTGGAAGGATCTCCCAAATTAATGGCGTTAAAGTTTATTGGACATCCAGACGGATTAAGACAAGTTTGGGATACACTAAACATCAGGTATGGTAATAGGAATAACATAGCTAAATATTTGTATGCAAAATTAGTAGCGCCCCGAAAGTTCATTAGCAGCGGGATAATAGAGTTTTCCGATGAGATTCAAGAGATCTGTAGACAATTAGATTGGTTAGGTAAGTCTCATGAATATCAGAGTTCTATGGTTATTGGAGCCGTGGCTTCTACTTTACCGAAGGGTGGAGTAGGTACACGCTGGGATAAGAAAGTGTTATATATGATGGAACAACAACGACGAGACCCTACCATGGCTGATCTTATGTCATTCTTAGATGGAGAAGTGAAATTACAGCTCCTAAAACAGTCCAGAGAGAAGACACCGGAAAACAAGGTAAGTGAGAAACCCGTTTCTAGGAGAAAGGTAACACCAGTGTGTTATACAGACGACGGCGAAAGCCAGACTTCTCAAGGAGAGGATAGCGGGAAAGACACTGAAAGATCTTATTATGTCAATAAAATGCCTAAAGAACAGGTAAGTAAATTCAAGTCTCGAAACAATGACAGGAGAGAACAGGTAAGAAAAACTCCTCCTACGTCTCCTAAGAGAATTCAGGTGAGAAAGCCCGAAGAAAGAACGAGTGTGCACAATGTTATTCAAAATAAGGTAAGTAACATCAAACCGAAATGTGTGCTATGTGACGGGACCCACCGTTTGAATATGTGTGATGAATTCCTGAAGAAATCATTAGCGGAGAGACGGGAAGTCATGTGGGATAAGCGGTTGTGTTATAATTGCCTCAGACAAGGACACCAACGGCGAACCTGTTACTCCGACACAAGGTGTGCAAAGTGCGGTGCGAAACATCATATCTTGTTGCACACTGAATTTGAGCGAAACAGCCAGAGTCAGGTAAGTGATTCCGAACTACATGTCCAATTCAGTGATGTGAACGACACTGACCAAAGTTCTGAGATGGAAGGATTCTATACAGATGAATTCTCCGACGAAGGTGAATCCTGTTACATGATAAATACCGCAGTGTATCGAGCACTTACGTATGAAAAAGACACAGACAGCGACCTCACCCTAACTACTTCTGATCGACAACCATCTTGGAAAGCGCCACCTTCCAATGTAGGAATCCGAGAATTTCCTGTAGTACAGGTAAGGGTCCACAGACCTAAAAGGAGTTATGTAGTGAACGCCCTCCTTGACTCCGGTAGTACAGGAACATTCATCGACAAAGAACTAGCCGAAGACATCTTTGCTGGACAACCCAAGTTCCGAACTAAGCTAAACATGTCAGGAATTATGCAGGTTTGGAAATCTACAGTAATAGCGGATTATTATGTAGGTGCGTTGTCCACCCCCCAGGATGAACTAGGAGAACATAGTATAAGGTCAGTAAAAATGGTGGCGATAAAGAACTTCGCTACCACCCAAGTGGAACCTTATAACTGGGATGAGGACGATTTCACCCAGCAGCTGGAAATACCTAGATTCAACACCGATTACCCTGGAGTGCAAATACTCATCGGTCAAAACGCGCATGAAGCGCTCAAGACATTGGAGAAACGGCCCACTCAACCGCAACCACTACAAGCTTACGCGGGAAGAACTAGAGTGGGTTGGTACTTTACTGGCCCTTCCCGTAGAACTCTCATGGAAAGATTACCGAAAGAACAGGTATATCAAGTAAGAGAATGGGAAGTCGAGGGCAGTGAGTTAGACGATCCAACTGAGGGAACACCATACTCCTCAGATAATGACGATGTCCACCAACTTTTCGATGAGGAGAATACCATCGATCTCCTTAAGGAAAACGAGACTTGGCAAAACCAAGTGAACTTATGTCAGCTCCTTCTTCCATCAGAACGAGACGACTATAACGACGAGCTTAATGACGACATTGAACGTTATAATGCCAAGACTCGGGATGAACACGCCGTACGATTCTTTACTCAAGAGGCTGTAGAGCCTAATTCCTATGATAAGGCCCTATCGGTAGAGGAAGAAAGAGCCAAGCAGATCCAAGAGACAACTACACGTTTTCTTAAAGATCAAGGTAGATATGAGATCGGTCTACCTTTCCGAAAGCGAGAACCAAAGTTTGTAAACAACAGACCCTTGGCTGAGAAAAGAATTGCTCAACTACATCGACGCCTTACGGCAAATTCTTCAGCTAAAGAAATGTATCAAACGCAGTTGAAGAAATTTATTAGCAAGGGATATGCGGAGCTAGTACCGGAAGAAACACCTATAACTGAGAGAACGTATTATTTAACTCACCATTACGTTCCCAAACCCGGTAAACCCCATGAGGTACGAGTGGTGTTTGACGGCTCCGCCCTCTATATGGGCCAATCCCTTAATTCCGAATTGTTACCCGGACCCAACTTACTCCAATCCTTGTTGGGAATACTCTTAAGATTAAGACAATATTCAATCGCTTTCGCCTCAGATATAGAAGGCATGTTCTTACAAGTCAAGGCGCTGGATAGGGATCGAGATAGCCTACGATTTCTGTGGTGGCCTGAAGGAGACCTCAACCAGAAACCGGTGGAGTACTGGATGACCATCCAGGCTTTTGGGATAATCTCGAGCCCTTCAAACGCCTGTTCCGTGGTGCGCACCACTGCGGATGACAACCGAGACGCCTTCTCTAAAGAGGTGATCAACAATATCAAACGAGACATCTACATGGACGATAATCTAAAGTCCCTTCCATCAGTCGAAGAAGCCATTGACGTCGCTAAAGGAACAGTAGAGTGCTTAAAAGGAGGTGGATTTCGATTAACTAAATTCAGCAGCAACTCCCGTGAGTTTCTGGAGTCGATCCCGGTAGAAGATCGAGGAGCAAAAGACCTAGATCTAATAAAGGATGATCTCCCAGAAACTAAGACCCTTGGTTTGAAATGGGACACAGAAAGAGATATCCTGTTTTTCCAACTAAAACAGCGAGATAATCCAGTTCGGACTAAACGGATTTGTTTAAGTATCCTGAGCACTTATTTCGATCCATTGGGATTTATTAGCCCAGTTATATTGATTGCTCGGAGTTTAGTACAACAAATGTGGCTTGAAAACCACTCATGGGACGATCCACTTAAGGGAGAATTGTTAAAGAAGTGGATGAAATGGGAAGATTCTCTACCAGCCATGGAGAACTTTATAATTTCCCGTTCATATTTTGGTCATGTTCTCCCTACGTATTCCTATCAACTCCATGTGTTTGGAGACGCCAGCGATATGGGAATAGGTATAGTAGCCTACCTAAGGGTGGAAACTCCGGACGGAATCAAAGTCGCCTTGGTTACCTCTAAGGCATTAATAAACAATAAGTTGAAAGTTCCTCGAGCGGAGTTAAAAGCGGCTCTATACGCTACAGCCATCGGCCGGAATGTAACAGAACAGATCGACTATCCACTGGAGAAAACTGTCTATTGGACCGACGCTTTACTCGTGTTGGAGTATATAACCAATGAAGTCTGTCAGTTCAGCGTCTTCGTTACCAACAGAGTAGCCATTATACTCAGTCGCGCAACGATGGATCAATGGAGACATTGCCCCGGAATGATTAATCCAGCATACATCGCTTCCAGGGGAGCAACTCCATAAGAACTGGTAGATACTCCAGACTGGCTAGGTGGACCCGACTTCCTCTACAAAGAAGAAGAAGAATGGCCTCCTCATCTTACTACCACAGAGATTAGACAAGCCAAGGGAGCGGAGAAAGTCAAACCTAAAACTCGGGCGAGTAAATCGAAGTTATTCAAACCTATGGTAGATCTGTCTGTACTACATACTTCCGGAGACGACGCCTTGGATCAGAAACCCACAGCTACAAATAAACTTGTTGTGGAAATCCGTGAGAAGGATTGGAAATCTGGAATACCAGACTTCTAGCAAGGACTCTCACCTCTCCTGCAGAGAGCGATACATCACTACAGTTCCTGGAATCGGCTCTGTAAGGCCGTTACATATTTAAAAAGATGTTTTCACCATCACTACTCCGGGATGAAGACCAAAAGTGATACCGCTCCACTAACATCGGTGCAGGTCCATGTTGTTAAAGATCTTCCCAAATATAAGATATCCGACAGGTTTCTGAAGGAGAAGATCAGTTATCAGGAGCATGAAGAAACCAACAAGCAGATGCTGAGACTCCTGCAATGCTATGAGGATTCCGATAAGTATTTCCTGTTGTTGAGAAATCCGCAGATGCGCTTAAGGGATCGTTTCTCTAGCACAATGATGGATGGGTTGATACGTGTTGGAGGAAGATTAACGAATGCTCCATTATCCTTTGACACTAAGTTTCCCATACTCATTAGAAATCTTGAAATACAAGTCAAGATGATTGTAGACGTTCACAGCAAACTTTATCATGCTGGTAGGGAACGAGTTCTTAGCGAAATTCGAACTCGCTATTATTTTTATAAACCCCGTAGAGCTCTGAACCAAGTTCTTAGGAACTGCATACCCTGTAGGAAAGCATTCAGTAGGCCTTTAACACAGTGAGAGGCAGAATTACCTAGGGAACGAGTAAGCTTCTATGAACCACCCTTTACTAATACCGGTGTGGATTTATTTGGCCCTATTGAAGTATATCATGCTAGGACTATAGTCAAGAGATGGTGTGTCATCTTTGTTTGTATGACTTGTAGAGCTATCCATCTCGATATGGTGAACGATTTATCTACCAACAGCTTTCTATTAAGCTTACGACGACAGATCGCTCGCTTTGGTACTAGTAACACGATGAGATCTGATAAGGGAACAAACTTCATTGGTGCCAACAATGAAATCAAAGCTTACGTCAAAGATTGGAACCAAAGACAGGTGGACAATCAGCTACGAGTAACAGCGTCTAGCTGGACCTTCAACGCCGCCGACGCCCCTTGGTGGGGAGGAAGTTGGGAGAGATTAATAAGAAGTGTGAAAACCGCATTTCACTTTATAGTGCCGTGCCGCGCGTATCTCACCGACGAACTTTTGCGGACGTTAATGGAGGAAATCGCCACCTATCTCAACGAGAGACTGCTTATGCCAGTCTCATCGAGTCCCGATTCCCTGGAAGCGCTAACACCCGCGCACTTCCTACTGAAGAAACCTGTAGCCATGCTCCCACAATCGGAAATCACAGACGGAGACGAATACTGCCGGCAAACTTGGCAACTCATGCAGTTGTTATCCCGTCGTTTCGCTGACCATTTCGAAAAACATTTTCTGCCCACGCTACAACTTCGAACTAAGTGGTTTGCGCAGCAAGAAAACGTCAGCGCTGGAGACATGGTTCTTATTGTGGATGTAGATCTTCCACGTAAGCGGTGGCAGACAGGTCGTATCATCGAGACTCACATCTCGGATGACGGTTTGGTGCGATCGGTAGAACTCGTCGTCATGCGACGCAACTTCAAGAAACCGGGAATTGTCTTCGAGACACAGCAACTCAATCGCCCAGTTGGTCGCTTATGTTTACTGGAAAGAGACAGAGAACTCTCCGGAAACTATGGAAGATAAGATACTCTTCCCACGACCACCTCCCTAATCCAACAAACATCTAGGGACTCCCCAGCTTAGTAGCATATGGAGTGGGTGTGTGACCATATTATTTTATTTTTATTCTTTTATATTTATGTATATATTATTAGGTAATTTTATTATAATCGTTTTCTTTAATTTTACTTAGTAGAACGTTATTTTAGCGATTATTTAGTAGATTAGTGCAATATATATTCGCGTTTATTACTTAATTACTTATATATTATATATTTAGTGCGACGGCGAGAAATAATTATTTTTCTCTTTCCTTACTGTCTGTATTACATTACAAATACGTAACTACAGTAAGATGAAATGTCTGTACTTATTAAAGTACAATAAAGCCACTACTATATTAAGTATTATTGGTAGGCAGAGTATTAGGAATGCAAAATTCAGATCCTCGTGTCTCGGCTAAACCAAGCTCTGGGTAGAACTTGGAAACGACTTGCCTCTTCTCACTGACATTGCTTCGTGCGATATTGCTCTCATACCGTATATTAAATAATACATATAGTAGCGTGATGTCCTTTTAACAGTAGCGTATAACGCAAAATAAATCTGTTAAACCCTTTGACCATCTGTAATTCTAGTCGATTAAGATATCGCGGCACCCACCGATATACTTGAAAGACAAAATTCTAGAATCAGTGGTTAACGTCCCCAGACAAGTTCAGGAATAAACTGGTGCCCATCCTAAATATTAATTATTAATATTTATAAAATCTGTCGAAATTTCAGATCCTTTAACATTCTAGTCGATTAAGATATCGTAGCACTTACCGATACTCTTAAAAAGACAAAATTCCTAGAATCAAGGATCCCAGTCCCCAGACTTGTTCTGGAATAAAATTGTGTCTATTTTAATATTAAATAATGAAATTACGGGAATAAATTTAAATTCATCTTTTAATGAATTTGATAAATTGTTATTTTATACAATTTATAATATTCCCAAAATTCCATTAATTAATAGATCATGGGAGCGGAGATTCACCTATTAAGTGTATTAGTGTGCGAGAATCTCCAATATAGAGTCAATAGCCGATAAAATTCATAAAATCATATATAAAGCTGATATTGACCATTAAAGACTTACTATTAAATAGCATCCCAGATCTGTATGCATAGGAATTACCCTAATTCTACCGCTAGCTTTCCATAATGTCACCATAGCAACAACCATGCTAGAATTAGAAGCGAGTTAACAGAACAATAAAAGGCTTGCTCATTGAATAGCATACGGAATAAATAGCACACCGCTAGTATCCAAGGACACATAATAACAACGTGACATTCTGGAAGGCACTTGACTAACGGACAAATGACCCGAATGTGTGATAGAATGTGTACCATTTGTGACAGTTACGTGGAATTTGTGCATTTGTAGGTGAATGTTACTACTAAGGTGTGTTTACAGTAGCGAGTCGCAATTGTGAAAGTAGCCCTAACTCTCCAGTAAGAACCTGAAGTATATCTAAGCCTTTGGGACGGACGGTGGAGTGACTCGTGCTGGTTGTTATAGTCGTTGTGCAGCTACGACGTTGGCGATAGGCACATCGGCGAAAGTACACCAGCGCTGAGGATCTCGCACTGTCCGGGGGCAGAGAGGGGTAGGCAGCGACGCCCGCTCGCCTAAATATAAACTCATTATAATATGGATAAACTTATATGGCAGATATGATTGAGTTGATAGAAGATGATCTTGGTATCAGGGAGCGATATACTCTACCTTTACAAGCGTTTGTTGATAGCTTGATACGTGGCGACGCTGGTCCAACTACTACGGAGGACGATGGTCGTTATATCTAACCGCCAATGTCCCGGGAGCAACTTGCGCGTGGGTTGGACTGTAGAAAATTCACCGCTCGCTATACGCATCGTAATGGTACGTATATGGACTTCTTAACTACTGGTCATCCTATCGACCTACACGATACGAACGATATAGACACCAAAAGGGAAATGGTTTTATTTAAATATCATACCCAGCGGAAGCGGAACGATAAACTGAGACTCGAACACGAAAATTCTATTCAAAACCGACTCGAAAGTGCAGATGTTGAAGAGCCGGATAAACGCAGCGACTTCACCAAATACCTGGAATTCTTGAGAGAAACCTATCTCGATATTACCAGTCAACAGAATCTAGAAACTCGATATCCTCAAGGTATGCATCATGACCGCATGGTAGAACTCAAACGGCTCTATTCCACTATGATGTATCTTACCGCCGATCGACCGCTACCTGTTGTACCGGATAGCTTCGAACGGATGGAGGAATATTGTAAGCTGGAGAAAGATCACTCGCGTTTCCCCTACAAGACGTGCGTCGTTGGTATTATTGTGATGAATGCCCTAGACCCAACCAACAAACGGAAAGACCTAAGCATCCGCGGAGACGTTGCACTAAACACGGTTTTACTCGCTATACTGGCGGGAGTTTCGAGCGAAATTTGTTTGACGTATCACCTACGCTCGTTCGACTCAGACGATCCTTAAATAAACCAATGATCAGAGTTTCGGAATACTCGATCAGACCTCCTCATTCCCTAGTGAGACCTCAGACTCTTGATCCTATTAGTATGACAGATCCTCTCGAGCTGTACTCACTGTTCACAGATCTAGTGTTACCTGAACAATTAGTCGGTGGCACCCCGGTTGTGGGCTTCCTAGATATTAGCCCATCATACCTAGCCGGATTGGGACACGGACATTTAATATCGCCGTTTAACCCTTACCATCGTCCCGGCTTAACACGATATAACCTGTCACCAAAGTGGCGGAGAGCGTTGTACCAAATGAGTTAGACGCTATTCTACAAAGATCAGAAAAGGAACTTACGCTTGTTCAGATAAACGTAAATTGCACTAGCAAGTCCAAGCGGTAAACAAAGTAACTTTATCTCAGTTCGATCGGGAAATCCAGAATCTCTAAGAAGTTATCGAACTTGGACGACCCTATTCTCTGTGAGAGTTTTTGGATGAACGTATCCAGCTACGAGCGGAGGAAAATCAGCTCGAGGAGAAGCATATCGAAACGGCGGATACCCCGACCATAATCCTACACCTTCTGATGCAATCATATTGCACCCTTCACCCAGGATTTATAGCCCTCCTACAGTAATAAAGTGGCTCCCCCCAAAGAGAAAAGGACTCTTGCTAGCCTCAAAAAACTGCGTAAACGCCGTCCGCGTAAGAAAGACTAACTGTTTAGAGTATTTTTATATTTTAGAAACTGTGATTTGTTATATTTTATAGACTTAAATCCCATTTTCTGGGAGCGGTGTAAAGGCTTTTGCGGAATTAGCCGGTTATTTTCCCCGTAAAGTACTCTGTAGTTGGTTTAACAGGCATAAAAGGCCGTGTCCTTACTGTACTGGTGTTTTAGAGGACATAAAAGCCATTTCTTCTGTATGTGTACTTTAACGGACATAATTAGTAATTCTATGACGCAATACGCCAGATCTTCTTGAAACAGTGTAGCTACCATGACGACGGCTAACAGCTGATGCTGTACACGTGGAGCTTGTTCTTTGTTCTCTGTTCCTTCTTTGTTCGGTCGACCAATCAGAGCGTTTTTTGCCTCTGTGTTAGAGATGGTATATAGAAACTCGTGGAGTTGAGTCAGTATGTGATTTTGTCCACAGCCTACAACACCGGCTTTGGAACCTCCGTGTTTCAGTCTTTAGCCCAACATTAGTAGGCTTAATTATAGAACGTATATCTGTTATCATAACGCATGTTTACAATCATAACTGCATTCATAACCATTCACACCTTAAACTTTGTACTGCTATTTACTGTCGGTTATTCATTATATTTGTTGATGGAATATTATATTTGGAATACTGATAAATAATCAGACACCCCAATCTTCTTGATATACTAAAGGTTAGAGAGACCGGTTACATATAACGATTGCGACTTACATTAAGTGGTTTGAAGTGAATCTAATGCTATTTTATAGGCCCTACATGTATTGTCTGTTGTTCTCTTTATATGTGACTAAAATTAGTGAAGGTCGGCAGATCAGTGTGCAGCATTGTGCAGTATTGTGTATGATTGTGACTGATAACAAAGCATCTCCTAAAGAATGCGCCATATAAATGAATCTATAGCCATCCCGTTGTGTCTAGTTTAAGTCATAACTCTGTTTATATATAGATAAAGCGCCACGTCCTAAAGGAACTGTTAATATTTCCCGAAAGTGAATAATATTTGTCAGAGATTATATATTACGATCAGTCGAATAATACAGTAGGCCTACCCCGCAATACGGTTAGGCTTCCGAATCCAGTCTCCCGGGTATATCCAGCGGGTGAATGATCGCGCATAGACTGGCTTCGGCTAATGTAGTGTATCAAATACTTGTCATAGGCTAAAGACGATCTATTATCTAGAAGACATCCCAATTTGGCAGGTTAAACTGCTAAAGGTCTGAAAGCGCGAACAAAGGGACTCAAAGAATTGTTAGCTGCTCTCTCTCCAGTAGGGGGTGAGACAGGCAGCCAGTCAGGAGATAACTGACGCCTGTGAGGCCGATTGTGTCCGGTAATTCCACTGGCCTCTAGTGGCCGGACCTCCGCATTACTAATGTAATCCATAGTGGGGGTTGGGGGTGTTTTTTGCCGAGTCAGCTCTCAGGGCAAATACCACACCCTGTTTGCCATTCCACAGGGTGGGTGTCGCAGTGGAGTCAGATATAAGGCCCTTCACCCATACCTACTCTGAATGCACATGACCCACCATTGGCTGTGTAGCTCATCTGCTGGGTCATGCCCAGTACCCTTGCTGCCAGGTGCAGGTCGCAGTGAAGTGCACTCAGAGTGGAGATGGGAACACCCTACTCCTAACCGCCATTGGTAGATCACCATCTGCCTGGCCAGGCCATATACCCCTGCAGCCAAGTATAGGCCTAAAGTATAGGTCCTTAATCCAGGACCAAGGGCGTCATTATCCCAGAACGAAGGGGGTCCTAGTTACAGGACCAGATTTGCCCTAGTAAGAGGGTCTATGCAGCCACAGGTGGCACCTCCTTTATGCTGCATGGAGGTGGCAAGTTTTCTTGATCAATGACCTAGAATACCTGACCTGACAATCAATTTATGATGACTGTTACTATTTCTCAAATAAGAGAGAAGATACGATGATTTTACTTATGGCATAAATACACAATTCCCATTTCCTTTCTTTAACCCCCTCTTGTGACTACACTCGTATTGTTGCTTTGTCGCTTGATAATGCCTTCCTCGAGGCGAAACCTACCGGTCAGCTGTCTGCCGATAGCTGATCACAGATGCATGCATGCTTCCTAGGTCCAGTTTTGGTCGTATTGCTGTACTGTGTTTTACTGCTGTACTGTTACTGGTTTTTAGTGCATACCTACCGGTAAGGTTTTTTACTGAAAGTCGCTTGACTGTAAATAATAAATGTGTTATATTTATTCGATATGATGTGAAATTTAAAGGAGATTTCAAATCTGGAAACGGCTTAGGAGTTATAACACTTTTCATAAACTAAGAACAATTGAAAATAATTTTTGTGCAAAATCTTTAACTGCAATTTTCTCAAAATATTATAATCTGTCAAATAACTACATTATTCATACCATTATCGTACAAGGTGATATTTATTTAAGTAACATTCACTCGGAACACGGCCAATTCTATTGGTTTTAATCAATTAACTGGTGCTAATAGTAATCTGATAAAGAGGTTGGCTTTTTCCCTCAAATCAACTCAAAAACCCAATTAAGTGGCACGCAATCTAAAGGTATATCTTCAACCGAGAGATAACTTTTTACTTTTTACTAAATTTTTTTACTTTTTATAACAAAGGCGTACTACCGTGACCTTATGAACCCATAACAAAGGGAGTCATCTAAGATACATAAGGCCTACGAGAAACAGAAATTCAACGGGCTTTGGAACTTAAAAAATTTCCAAGCGGGTGTACTGAAACCGATTTTCATTTTACCCATTTAGTGTCCTCTGCAGGTAGAGCCCAGCATGGACACCCATATAGGAGTACTGTACTGGTTCTACTGCTGCCCTAAATAATCGAACCTTACGGTAAGATTCCGCTTTATTTTATTGGACTTCCAAATCCTGGACAGATTATTCAATGCTGCTCATGCCTACTAAATAACTACTAAATATATGTTTTATTTATCTCTGTGACAGTGTTATTGACAATTTAAAAATGCAGCCTATTAAATGCTTGGTATGAAATACACTGCAAATGTGATTTTTTAATTTCTAATAATTTATAATCTTTTTAATCTCGCTACATCTTTACATTTGTTTCTCAATCAAATTATGTTACTAGGTAAATTAGTGTTGACCTCATTGATATATTTACCGCAAACCGGTAATTAATTTATTTATGTTGATATCAGTTACACCATATGCGATTTGCGAGTTAATTATTTAATCTATATCTATCAGTTACACCATATGCGTTCTAAAGAATTTTGTTTAAGACGCAATGAGTTCTGATATATATTTGTTTAACATTTTCCATAATATAATACACAATGCATGGATTCGTAAGGTTTGGATGAAGATGAAATAAGTTTAATAATCATGAGACATCTGTTTTAAGAATTAATTAAAGAAATAAAATAATTTTTCTTTACATTAAATAACGTGGATTTAATAACCTACAGTAGGCGTATGACCTGCCTTCTTTAAGGCTTTATTAATTTTTCTAGTTGTGGTTGGCCTTGAGCTGTATGTGACCTTATTACATAAAATATACGCGAAGGTGATGCCGTGAAAAGTCATACAATATTTTTTTTGGTTTTATTTTTTTTTATTGAAACGGATACGTAGATATTCATATAATTTTATGTATTATCCTATGGTACCACAAATATACCAAATTTGCTACGGTTTCTTTCACATGTACAGTAGCTATTCTTAAATCGTATTTCAGAGAAACTTAAATATATCGCCGTTAAGCAAAATGGCTAAGTCAATAAGATTGACAGAATGGCTCTTTAAATTCTACTCCAGTATTCGTAAGAAAGATAACTCTTATTACAAACTGACATCACCAAAAGCCATGCGAGCATCATTAAATTTGATAGAAACGGCATGAAAAAGAAACTTAAGATCTTTTCGTTGTTTGCCATCTTATTAATTATTTCATTAAATCTTACTATAATAAAATCGTAGCTATAAAAAAATATACAGAAGTTGCACAGATTTATTAGTCGACCTTACCTTATCTTAGAGGCAATGAGTGCGGAAACAAAAAATAATTCAAGGAAAGCTCCTAGTAACAAATACAGTATGAAAAAATAGAAAAGAACCCACAGAACTACTGTATACTCCACAGAGATACTGGTGTGTACTCATTTAACGACCATTTAAGGAACAAAGCAAATATGCGCCCTGGTTTGGTTAATCCCTTTAAAGCAGTTGTGCCAAAACGAAAACTATCTTGGCCCGCCTGCAGGGGTAGAACCCACGACCTCTGGAGGGATATGAATGCAAGGAAATGGATTTAAATGCTACGCAAGGTGGGATTAAAAATCACTAGAAAAAATTGAATATACACGTATTGTATTAGAAAACACGATCCTTAAAAATACAAAGTATGCTGTGATGTTGTTCGTTCAATATGTTCAAATTAACAATAAACACAATATTGCAATGTTCTAGAGTTAATATACGGAAATAAAAACCTTCAGCGTATAAAACTGTAATAATCACTTCTGCCTTATCCTTCAGCAAATTAACCTATAATAACCTCGGCTTGCGGCCTCGGTTATTATACAGGTCAATTTGCTTTTTGAACGGCATCTATCTTTATTGAACTGCTATTTGTGGGGCGAGCCACGAAGTTGGCGGAGCCTTAGCGAATTGACACTGTTAGGGGGTGGGTCAATTTATGCAAATAGTTGTCGTCGTCGTCGTTGTCGTCGTCGTCGTCGTCGTCGTCGTCGTTGTCGTCGTCGTCGTCGTTACGATTTTGACATGCTAATAACTTTGTCGGATTTAAAGCTGCCAAGTTGAAAATTTGTAGGTATCAATATGAGCAAAAGTTGAGATTTTTGAGAGACTTTCAGACACCATCAGTGCAATGGTCTCCCGCTAGAGGGCCACATGTCTAAACATTAAATGCCCTCCCATTTCTTTGCTTTTAATCCGTTTAAGCTGAAACTTGGCAGATATGTATTAGACCATTAGCTGTGACTTTCAAAGGAGGCGAAACCATCTGCAGTTCTCCAGTCTGCCGCTAGAGGGCCAAAGGTCTGAAAGTGAAATCGTTGTCGTCGTTACGATTTTGACATGCTAATAACTTTGTCGGATTTAAAGCTGCCAAGTTGAAAATTTGTAGGTATCAATATGAGCTAAAGTTGAGATTTTTGAGAGACTTTCAGACACCATCAGTGCAATGGTCTCCCGCTAGAGGGCCACATGTCTAAACATTAAATGCCCTCCCATTTCTTTGCTTTTAATCCGTTTAAGCTGAAACTTGGCAGATATGTATTAGACCATTAGCTGTGACTTTCAAAGGAGGCGAATCCATCTGCAGTTCTCCAGTCTGCCGCTAGAGGGCCAAAGGTCTGAAAGTGAAATCGTTGTCGTCGTTACGATTTTGACATGCTAATAACTTTGTCGGATTTAAAGCTGCCAAGTTGAAAATTTGTAGGTATCAATATGAGCAAAAGTTGAGATTTTTGAGAGACTTTCAGACACCATCAGTGCAATGGTCTCCCGCTAGAGGGCCACATGTCTAAACATTAAATGCCCTCCCATTTCTTTGCTTTTAATCCGTTTAAGCTGAAACTTGGCAGATATGTATTAGACCATTAGCTGTGACTTTCAATGGAGGCGAATCCATCTGCAGTTCTCCAGTCTGCCGCTAGAGGGCCAAAGGTCTGAAAGTGAAATCGTTGTAGTCGTTACGATTTTGACATGCTAATAACTTTGTGGATTTAAAGCTGCCAAGTTGAAAATTTGTAGGTATCAATATGAGCTAAAGTTGAGATTTTTGAGAGACTTTCAGACACCATCAGTGCAATGGTCTCCCGCTAGAGGGCCACATGTCTAAACATTAAATGCCCTCCCATTTCTTTGTTTTTAATCCGTTTAGGCTGAAACTTGGCAGATATGTATTAGACCATTAGCTGTGACTTTCAAAGGAGGCGAATCCATCTGCAGTTCTCCAGTCTGCCGCTAGAGGGCCAAAGGTCTGAAAGTGAAATCGTTGTCGTCGTTACGATTTTGACATGCTAATAACTTTGTCGGATTTAAAGCTGCCAAGTTGAAAATTTGTAGGTATCAATATGAGC
>JAUCBJ010003004.1:0-28723 GCA_032718475.1 Nemertoderma westbladi | reverse complement strand
ATGAAGTCCTGTACACATTTCCATAGCAACAACGTGAAATTTCCATAGCAACCGCTGTATATTTAATGTAATTATGATTTAAACTTGAGATAAACAAGATGTTTAGCAATAGAGATATAGATATTAAACAGGAAAGGAGATAATATACTACCCTGTCGGATTGATTACGTTATTGTGTCGAATGCCACCGATGATGCAGAGGTATGCAGAGCCAGAATGGTAGTATGCCATAAGCGTTCTGCGGAGGTGGGGTTCTACATTATGGGCCTCTAGAATCTGAAGCAGCTTTGTATAGTCTACCCTGTCGAAGGCTGATGACAAGTCCAAGGAAAGGATATGTGTTTCTGAGTGTTGCTTGTTGAAGTAGGAGATTATATTGGTAACGCTCAAGTAAGTGATTTCAGTGCTTATTAGTGGTTACAATCCAGTTGTAGGTCATTTGTATTTAACTGTGAAAAGAGCTCCTACTCTTTTAGTACTGTAGTTATCCCAGAGTTTTGCGATAATAGCTATTAGTGTTATCCCTCGATAGTTTTTTGCATTGGTCTTATTGTGTTTTTTGCATTGTTTTCCTTTTGTGGACTGGTATCAGTAGTGACTTTCCTAATTTGTTTGGACATGATCCAGTAACTCTCAGGGTGTTGAACATATGAGATAGGAAACGAAGAAGACCATCACATAAACCAAATCGCAGGCCTTCAGACAGCCTTCAGAACAGGTCGCTCTGCCTTCAGGTTGAAAACATCAGAAGCTTTATTGCTGTTAAGTGACCGAATTGCCTCTGCAATTTTCGTTGGGTTTATCAGGGGTACTAATTCATTGGGTGGTAGATGGTTTGCATTGTGTTGTTGTTTTTTACAAGTCATAGGTAATTTGAAGTGATCATGGTAGTAGTTGATTAAATTATCTGTTGCTTCTTCAGAAGGATCAATATATTGGTGAGCAGATTTTATACACCTCCAGAATCGATTGTCGTTACCTTTGCAGTATTCAGCCATCTCTGTTATGTGTTGTTCATATTGTCTCTTCTGGACGTATGATAGTGATGTGCTGTAGCGACGACAAGTATTACGGTAATATATGTAGGATTCATTCTCGCTCGAGTAATTAATGACACCTCCACCATTCTCCCATGCAAGCTTGGCCTTTCCCATGTCCTCCTTAAGGAGACCAATTTTGTTTCCTTGTTGGATTTTACCCTTGCGGGCAATAGCGCTGTAGTTCTATTTGGTCCTTCGCTTTAAGTATGTACGTGGGATGTGATTTCTTGCAGCATGGAGTATTGTCTGTGAGACTATGTTCAGGGATATTTTAGCGCATTCTGGATCTGTTGAGTAATTTGACTCACTGTACATGGTGTTGAAATGAGCGGTAAGGTAGGATTCAATTTCATCATTACATTGATTAACTTGGTCTGTTGTTGCTTTATTGAAATTAAAAAATTCGGCCTTCTGCTTGTATAGTTTCAAGCAACAATTGATGTCTTTATCATAGAACAGCGTTGCGGATACAGGTGTATGATCAGCTAGGTTGCAGGGGTCATCATTAAGTACAATACATGACTTCACACAATTTGATAGGTCTTGGCTTGTTAGAATTGTATTGCGGATTCTGCGGATTCCACAACCCCATTTTACCTCTCCTAGCTGAACTAGCAATCTTATACTGAGCTGTGCAATTTTCCATTAATAATAAGATGTATTATGTATCGGTCCAGTGATGATTGAGAGCGATTTAATTCGTGGCGCATCGATTCCCCAATCCGATGGGATTATGGTCAAGGCGTACTATATACAAGGCCATGCCATCGTGTTAACTGGGGGTGGTGACTGGGGGCAAGATTTTTTTTACAACAATTTGATATTTTGATATGGGGAAAGTTCTATAAATTTTCACTTGCTGCAATTTGGTCAATGGACGTAATTGAAGCATCCTCGTTAAGTAAGATACAAAATTTTATGGTAGCTAGTATTTTAGGTAGGTTTAGCTAGTAATTTCGACAATGGTTCCGACATCCTACTTCCTTCTATAAATATTTTGTAGTAGCTAGTTCTTATTTTTATTTGTATAGAAAATGTTCCAGAAGATGATAGCTATAATTTTTTTTAAAATACAAATATTTTTTGTTCTAGAACATTTTTAGAAAAAAATCTGGATTATATTTAAAACACATGGAATCGTTCTAAAACGTGTTTAAAAAAACATTTTCATATAGAAAATTTTATGATTCATATGAAAAAAAAAACCGTTAATATTATATAATAAAATTAATTAATTGAGACTGAATGAATATAACAATAGATTCAATGAAATAGATTTTCAACTCTTTTTCGAATGCTTCTTTTTCCTTCTTCATTTGTTCTCAGTAATTTCTTCTTTATCTTTTTGGTTTGATTGTGGTCCTTCCTTGTCCTTCTTTTTCTATCAGACTTGTAATCAGATAAAGTTTATCCTCATCTGGGCAGTTAATAGTGATCTCTCACATCCGAACCACGAAGAGCAGCACCGTCGCCGAACCCGAGTGCCCGCCATGGACGGCGGCCGCCCCTCAAGCAGAGCGAGCTGGAGCGTAAGAGAGCGAACTGGAGCCTGCGGCGTATACCACCCGGGTGAGGCCACTCTCCCGCATTCATTCGTGTCTGGCTACCAGTGACTCTGCGAGGTGATGTATGAAGATGTTGGTTTCCTTACACCACACTCCTTCTGTGGTGCCGACAAGTGCTGTAAATGACATCCTCCTCGACTCGCACATATCGTGATAATGCTGCTTCTTTGCGCGGACCCTCTGCTTGAGGATTGACCTCGTGGAACGGTTATTCTGGATGTATGAGGTGGCGTCGGCGTTTATCACGGCAATGTCGAAAGACGCCACCCTCTGATTGGTCCAGATACCACGTGCCACTAGGTCTGCGCGAACTCCCCTGATGTTTAATCCCTGTCAGTCAAGGTGCCCATTCGCAAGTGTCACCTCCCGCTCAACCGAAGAGGGACCGACAACTGCTGAAATTAAATCTCCAAACACCTCCCTAACCTCATTGTGGCGCTTGATTACTAGCCCGCCTGATTTACAACTTAGAGCATGGGTAGTAGTAAAATCATTCCCACAGCCATCACACGCGGCAGGGAGGCCGGGCGGTGTCAGGCCATAATGTAATGCGACACTATCACGAAACACCTCTGGGTCTAGGTCGGTGTTATCCAGGATTGTGCTTAAATGTGTTTAAAATCAATAAAAGAAATTGTGAATAAAAAATATTCTGAAAAAAATGTTAAAATTTTTTTTATTGATTTTAAACACGTTTTAGAACAATTCTTCCATGCGTTTTAAATATAATCCAGATATTTTTATAAAAAATGTTCTAGAACAAAAAATATTTGTTCTAGAACATAATTTTTAAAATGAATAGCTATCATCTTCTGGAACATTTTCTATACAAATAGTAATAAGAACTAGCTACTACAAAATATTTATAGAAGGAAGTAGGATGTTGGAACCAACCAGTGTCGAAATTACTAGCTAAACCTACCTAAAACACTAGCTACCATTAAATTTTGTATCTTACTTAACGAGGATGCTTCAATTACGTCCATTGACCAAATTGCAGCAAATGAAAGTTTATATATATTATATATATATTATTTAAAATATATTATTTATATATTATAAATTATTTACCACGTAAACAATTTTTTTTTTTTATTTTTTTTTATCGCAACGATAATTCTTAATAGCTTCATAATTACATTAAAATTTATATAATATTTTACATATAATTGTAGGTGAAAGTATGCCACCAACAGAAACTTTGTTATTAACAATATAAGTTAGATCTACAGTCTCGGCTACTGTTGCTGTAATTCGTTGTTCTTCGTCTCTATAAGGGAAAGACATCAACTTCACAAAGAGTAAGATATTCGCTGATTCCTTTTAACTCAACGACATAACGGCCAGTCTTCCCGGAGCAGGTGATGGTGTGGACGTCGCCGGTGCTGGTACCGCAGAGGTTGACAGAGTTGCTGACCCGACAACGGAGGAACCCATCGTCTTTGACTATCTACTTTGCACCGATAATCCACAGCAGCTCAACCCCGCATTTCACCCCCGCTGCCTCCGATGGCCGCCCCGTTGTTTGTGAGCCGGATGGAGATTTCTCCCAGGTTGGCGTTATGAACTGGCCGGTGGCGTGATGACCTTGACCCGCGCAGGCACATGTGGGCGGCCCGAACCAGCAGAAAACTGATGTGTCGTCGGATCCAGGTAACACACTCTGTGTAGCTGATCTCCCGCTTATCCGCCAACAGAACAGCAAGGTGTTTGAAGAACTGCGCCGTGGATGGTGAGATTCCTCCGAAAGCAGACATGATCAGTGGTGTGAAGGTCGCCAGCTCGACTTCCCTGACTCGTTCTTCATACCGACCCCGATTCCGCGCCTCGTGATGGAGATGGGCGCCCTCTAGTGTCATTGCTGCATTGGTCGGAGCGAGAGGATTGAAAACCGAGATGTCCAAAAAGGTTCTCTGGAATCTCGATCCCCAAAACCCATACATCGCCACGTCCAGCCGCGCCTCATGGTCCTCCGTTGTTGAACGCCTCTCGAACTGCTCACCAAAGATAGGCTGCAATCGGGGTTCAATCGAGACGTTCTGGGAGACCTCGGTCAGGGTTGATGCGACGAAATCCCGGATCTCGTTGTGCCGGATTGACAGATAACCACCAGTGGGACACGACAGGACATGATTAACGGAAAATCGTGTCCCACAGGCGCAACGAGCTGGGAGCGACTGGGGTAACCAGCAATAGCGAAGACAGAGTGAATCCTTGAACTCCTCTTTATTGAGAAGCGTGTCGAGCAGGGTGATGGGGCGTGAGTTCAACCACGCTGAGGCGCCTTTCTCTGACACGAGTTCTTGGAGAGTTTTTTGATTTGGCGTGAGTTGATTGCGAATCGCATTCAGCTTCCCCTCCAATTGCAGGGAGTCAGTACTCCGGCTCACCTTGATGATCTCGCACTGTGCTGCCCAAATCGAGTCCGGATCATTGTGTTCATTGAAGGGCTGACACAGCCTCCTGGAGTTCACATATTGTGCATCCAGGTCACTCGGAAGGGGAACTGCCAGACCACCTGACCGGACCGGTAGGGAGAACAACTCCCGCTCCACTGTCAAGATGGATGGCTGGCCAGTTAGTGCGCCGAGGCACTTCCAAACTGCATTTTCAAGGTCACCGAATAACTGGGTCGACCCGGGTACCACACGAGAGATGTACCTCCACTGAGCTGCTAGGCCGATGGTGAGGCCAGCGTAGGCGCAGTGTGGATCCATAGAGGCAATCTTGGTGATAAGATCCACTTGAGTAGTAAACTCAGCTACCTTAGAGTTCACAAATTCCTCACGGTACTCGTCGTTCCCGATGACACCTCCTAAGAGTCGGCTCCCTCGGACTTCAATGGTGAAACCATCATCTGGAAACAGACGTTGGGCTTCCTGGATCAGTTCCGGTTTGACGAGAAGGTGGCACTCTGTCGGGAAATAGCCATGTGAGGGCCCACGAGTCTGGATGAGGTCCCAGAACTTCCGCAGTTCCGATAGAGTCCCTGCGGCATTGCCATCGTCCGCAAACCACTTCTGTAGCACATCCGCTGCAGCACCCGCCTCGACGATCAGAGGGATCGATCCGACTGCGTAAGATGGCATCGCTATCGGATCACCCTGCGTGAAGCCCTCTGACGAGAGTATGTACTCCCCGCCAATGAACAACTTTGAAGGAGTTGCATAGCAGTTCGATACTATGGTTTGCAGCGAGGGACAAACCATCCCGATGTTGTGGGTTGCAGCGGCACGATTAATCGAGTTGAATGCATTTGTAGCGTCAACCTGGAGCACCGCCTCACAGTCGTCCTTGGCAAACTCATCGCTGAGGCTGTGGATTGCGTGCTCAATCCCCGCCTTCTGCCCGCAGCAGAGCTGAACCGACCCGCCAATGCTCTGCAGATCATTAGAGATGCAGTATATAACCGTCTTGCCGATAATGCGACACAACACCTCACCAATTCCGATAGGTCGGACCCCCAGACACTTATCAATTGCCACGAGGCGAGCAGAGAGCAGCGAGGAGAGGTTTGATGACTCCAGCGGGAACTTTGCAATCTTCTTTGCAGCAGAAGCTATACTGGAGCACAGTTCTGTTGAAGAGTTCCGGAACCGAGTGGCGATATGTTTCCACCCCTGAACGTCGAGTCCCGAAGGCCCTGCAGCGCTTCCCCGGATCTGGAGCAGACAGTTTAGCACAACATCAGCTGAAATCTTCTCGAAAATGACTGGGTGAAATTCCGGAGCACGGTTGTACCCACTCAGGAGAGTCGATGGATCTGCCGGAGCGGCTGGAGGATGTTTATCGAGAAGAAAATCACGCACCTTCTTCGTCACCCCATTCTTGTCTGTGACAGACTCATCGAGAGAGAGTACCTTCCCCTTTTCTAACTCGTTCAGGCACCTGATTGCTGCGTTGACATTCCCTGTAAGCATATGTCTACAGAAAACTTTCTCAGCGGCAGTGTTGTGCAGCAGAACAGTGCACGCAGACCGCTTGGGCAGATGAGCCTGGATGGCACTTGCCTCCTGTAATAACGATCAAAATGTCCCGACTTCAATGACTCGAACCGGCGCTCTAAAACCCGTCGATGAACCAACGCAGCAGAATCACGACTTGGCTTCTGAAGCAGAAGTGCAGGGAGTATCATAAGCCCTGTGAGGCATCTTCGTAACTGGGTTCTGCTGAGAAGAGTTTCAGCAGTCGGCTCATCTCGGAAACCACCGCCCTACCGATGGCCCCGGGAGGCAACAGGAAGAGGTTGGGATGCCAATGAACTACCATGTTGTAAGCTCCTCGTAAAGAGAAGATAAACCTCTCCAGTGGAAACGAGGCTTCAAACCAATGGATCGTAGGCTGGCGATCATTAGTAGACGGAGGCAGTGCATGACGCGAGGAGCTGATCAAGGGAATCGTAATGGCTGGCAGGTTGGTTAGGATGGGACTACTCGATCGAATAGTCGAGATGACGGTGTTATTTAGGTCACCGAAGAACGAGCTGTCATTCCCTGAGGAATTGTCAATGAGAGTCCTGTCGATTGATGGGATTGGCGAGAGAGAGCACGAACATACCTGTCCTCTTCCATCACATGGACTGGGTAAAGGTAAACTAGCGGTTGAACTGAGTTGTTGTAGCGTGTACTGGTTCCTGCAGCGGCCGATATTGAGCTGACAACAGCTGACACACGAACGTTCGGCTCGAAAGCATCCGCAACGACGGCTTTCACAGCAACCATTGCTGGTGATGCCACATTGGCAACACCGCAGCGATCCCTGAGACATTGAGCATATAATTCGCTAATCCAATCCAGTTGGCCTACTCTCAACAGTTATTAATTAACCTTGGTTCTACTATAATTTTAATGGTCAATCTTTCAATGCTGTTATAACACTACTAATCTAACTAATACCTGTGGAGTTACAAGTTATTATATGCCTGAGGGTTAGCTATGCGCATTGTTAATTGTTATAATTATATTATAATAACACAAAATACAATACTAAATGTACAGGCCAATACAATGCTGTAATGTCCTCTAAAGTTGTAAAGTGCTAAATAACAACTCGCTGTTAATACTAACGGCGTTGAGTAATGATACAATTTTGGAATAAAATACATAACGCATAAAATTACAAATTACATTACATCGCATCATTAATGGAAAATAATTACTATAAAGTTATTTCAAATCATGTAAAGGTACATTGCAGTTCTAAGTGACGAACCAAAACTCGGTATTTTAGAACAGTGTTTATAATGGACTGGACAGGGTCTACACTATTTTGGCACAATTTGCATATGCAGGTACACAATTCTAATTTTGTCGTCAGCACTTTTCGCCTGTGCAGAATTTGTGGTGATAACCATTAGCAATCAGTTGCGCCGCTGCACGGCGTCTTAGTCCCGATATAGACGGTCTAGAAGGATATCGCTTGGGTCGGATTCCGTGTTATCGTTCTAGATATCGCTTGGGTCGGATTCCGGGTTATCGTTCTAGATATCGCTTGGGTCGGATTCCGGGTTATCGTTCTAGATATCGCTTGGGTCGGATTCCGGGTTATCGTTCTAGATATCGCTTGGGTCGGATTCCGGGTTATCGTTCTAGATATCGCTTGGGTCGGATTCCGGGTTATCGTTCTAGATATCGCTTGGGTCGGATTCCGGTTTATCGTTCTAGATATCGCTTGGGTCGGATTCCGTGTTATCGTTCTAGATATCGCTTGGGTCGGATTCCGGGTTATCGTTCTAGATATCGCTTGGGTCGGATTCCGGGTTATCGTTCTAGATATCGCTTGGGTCGGATTCCGGGTTATCGTTCTAGATATCGCTTGGGTCGGATTCCGTGTTATCGTTCTAGATATCGCTTGGGTCGGATTCCGGGTTATCGTTCTAGATATCGCTTGGGTCGGATTCCGGGTTATCGTTCTAGATATCGCTTGGGTCGGATTCCGGGTTATCGTTCTAGATATCGCTTGGGTCGGATTCCGGGTTATCGTTCTAGATATCGCTTGGGTCGGATTCCGGGTTATCGTTCTAGATATCGCTTGGGTCGGATTCCGGGTTATCGTTCTAGATATCGCTTGGGTCGGATTCCGGGTTATCGTTCTAGATATCGCTTGGGTCGGATTCCGTGTTATCGTTCTAGATATCGCTTGGGTCGGATTCCGGGTTATCGTTCTAGATATCGCTTGGGTCGGATTCCGAGTTATCGTTCTAGATATCGCTTGGGTCGGATTCCGGGTTATCGTTCTAGATATCGCTTGGGTCGGAATCCGGGTTATCGTTCTAGATATCGCTTGGGTCGGAATCCGGGTTATCGTTCTAGATATCGCTTGGGTCGGATTCCGGGTTATCGTTCTAGGCCTTTCTTGTATTCTTTAATCTCCATCAACTGCTGTTCATATTAAATGAAATTATCTAATTAACTAACCATAACCATATATTATATTTCTTTTCCACACATCCAATTTTGCAATTTTGGATAAAATTTAATATAAATTATCTTAAAAATTTCAAATTTAAAATTATCTTGACTGGAATTTTTTAAGGAGCAACAGATGTTGCCAGTAGCAGATGCTAGTATTGGCAACAACTGTTGAAGTAACTTGGTGTTTGAGTGGTGGGAGGGGGAGGGGGGGTGTAAGGCGACCTTTAGTTAGCAAAGGTTCAGAGCCTTGAACTAAAACAATCAATTGTCCTTATATTTGCCCATAATTGCTCAATTTTGTATGGCTTCTTCCCAGTAGTGGGTACTGTGGGGCGAGCCACGAAGTGAGTGAGCCTTAGCGTAGTGGTACCATTAATCAACCTGTCGTTCTGTCGTTCTGTCGTGTTCAATTTTAAACGTTAATAACTCGGCCAATCTTTGATGAAATCTATCCAAACTTGGTACACATGTTGTTTGGCAAAAGTTTAGAAATTTTCCAAGTAGAATTTCTGTGTGGCCTTCGAGAAGCTAAGATAATAGCAGTTAATTAGTTAATTAAGTTGATTGCGGTGAAAACGCCATTTTCAACCTGCCTTTTAAAGGAAATTAATTGTTTTACAGTATAAGATTTAAATAATTATACTTAAAAATTATACAGATATAATCCCCATACGCCATTCTATTATAGTTTTTAATTAGTTTAAGTGATTTGCTTTAATAAATGTGTCTTTAATTGATCTAAACGTAATTAAACCGCACAATTATTGAGTACAAATTTAATCCTTCCCATTATTGGTCAAGTCTCTGCTGGTGTGGAGCTAGCTGCTGGGAGTTGTGGCTGTAGACTAACCTGAGAGGAATTGTAATAGAGGCAACCAGTATTGCTATTCCAGCCCAATCACTGAATTGTGTTTATTATAGGCTGGACGGGCCGCATAACCGTTCGACTATTACTACTATTGCTATCTCAGTTAAATGACAGATATAATAACATAAATACAATCCATGGCATGGCTGTTGTAGGCTTCTGAAATAGTTTATTCCACAATGTATATGTCTGGTTATTTTTTAATTGAATTTTTGCAAAGTAGTAAAATTAATGTTCTTAAAAATAATATTATTATTTTATATGTAACCTAGGAAATTAGCTACATTTTTTCGCTGCAGCTTTAAGAGTGTACATTGATTTAATATATTATTTCAATACCCATATTACTACATCGGCATAAGATGCGTTGGCGTTGTATCACACATCTCCACATATCACACATCTCCACATAGATGTATCAACAGTTACTCGCACAGTTTCGAAACTTCGCATAGTTATAACTGTATAAAGATCGTCAGTCTGCGTTTAGGAAAAATATTTTATGACAAAACAGGACAAGCGACGAGCGCAACGAGGCATATAATGAAGACGAGTACTGCGTTGACTAAATTATTATATAAACCACCTGGCTTCACATATTGATCGCATCCCTAGTTATTATTATTATAAAGATCGTCCTAGCTTGCGTTTAAGAAATATATTTAAATACAAAACAGGACGAACGCAAAGAGGCTTATAATGAAAACGAGTACTGCGTTTATTATATTCCTATAAACCACCTGGCTTTGCATATTTAACGTGCGATTGGAAATAAGTTCGTGCTACCCTTCCGTGGGTGGTAGATGTCGCGGTTATGTATTGGTGGTTGGGAAGGGTGGGGGGGGGGGGGGGAGATTAAAAGGGGTGAACACGTACTGTCCACCTTTCTTTGATTGATTGGTGGTGTGGGTAAATTTCTCAAAACCTGATTTTGTGATACAGTCGCTGCATTTTAATTTGTATATAATAACTAGGCCTCGTGCTGCGCGAAGTCCCCACGAACGTGTAGATTCCATGTCTCCCTTCTTGATAGACCATCTTGAAGGACCATCTTGATAGAGGTTTAATCCGTTACCTTAAATTCTCGGCTTTGGCTCCAGAGCTTGTAGGTTCGAGCCCTCCAAAGAGGTCGGTTAATATTGTTTTCAGAATGCTTTAAAGGGATACCCAACCCGTGGCTCATCTCTAACCTCAATGCTAAATAAAATAGTAGCAAAATGAGAGTATAGTTCTGACTCGATATAATCTCGTCCTACACGAAACCCTTATGTTTGTATTCCACATATCTGTGTACTCATATAATCTGATGGGTAAAGGTGGTGTAAACATCTCTGACGAGAACCTGGATATAATAAATTCCTGCAGTACCGGTACGTACTGTATAGTGAGATTTATTGATTGATTGATGATAACAAATTAGGCCTAAACTGCACTATACTGGCATGATGAATTTTACGTAAAATGATATGACCCGCATAATCATTAAAAGTAGTAAACTAATAATTAAACAGGGATAAAATCAATGGCAATTTATATATCATCATCAGTATGAGTATCAGTTGGACTTTTCAGTTTTCAGGGATTATCAGTGCACTCGGACGAACTGCACTGTTGACCCGTATCCTTCATGGGACTACGGTAACTGTATTCAACGGTAACAACAACAGTGAGATTATTGAATAGGCCTATATATTATTTCTAGAAAACGGGAAACCAAACTGACTAAACTGTAGGCCTATATCGAAATTTTTTAAGATAAACGAAAAGTGTAGCAGTATCTCTATAAAGAGGGAGAGTATCGCTATTATTTATTAATTATTGATTATTATTTTATAAAAATAATTCAAAATATTTATTATTATGATATACTGCATTCATTAATTTAGGTAGGAAGCAAGCTGGGGTCAATATGTTCAACACAGTAGAAGTATTGGTAACAGATTGTACATTGTATAAATCATTGTAATAGGCTTTCATAATTATACGCTTCTACACACAAATTGTTCGGGTAATAATATCCCCCTTATATTGAAGAGTTTTAATATATTGTGTCATAATAATTAACTTCTAATATTGTAAAATTTCAACAAATTTTATGTATTATTTTTTTAAAGTTTTAGAAATTATTGTCTCGATATTGTCATGTCATTGTCCAGAGAAATATTAATCGCATGTTGGTCAATAAAAACAAAAAATATTGTTTTGTAGAGTAAAATAGTAAAATCCGGCAATAATGGGCCGCAACACAATAAGTAAGTACTGTAGTTCAATTTTCAAGATATTAAAAATGCATTAAAGCCTTGGTTTTCGCGCGGATAGATGGTAAATGAAATCATTGTATATTCTTGATTTATTAACCTCGAATGATAAAGATTACTTTACGGAAAAGAATTTATCTTTTTATGACTAATCCCAAATCTCATCACATTCCTACATACTAATAACACGGCAGCTGGATTTGAAATTCATACTTTATTTATCAACAATCCTGTTGCCTTGAGGTTGTAGTCTCGGCTTCCACCTCGAGGTCCCAAGTTTGAATTCAACACCGTGCGTGGTACCGAACGTACGTGGTTTGGAGAGATATTGTCATATGAATTTAATTTTAAAATTCCTAATTCGTAATTTTGTAAAATACCCGCCCTGCGTGTGATGATGGGATTAATTCTACAAATGCACCAATAAATAAATAAAAATAAACTTAAAAAAAATAAACTCGGTAAAATAAACTTAATGATTCGAGGTTAAGAGTTACGACACCTGATATCAGTTCCTTATAATAAATTAAATTAATTTAATTTAATCTAATCCCCCAATAATCTCAAGCCAATCTAAACTTAAGCCTAACTTTAAATAGTCCCTTTATATGCATTTCGGCCCCGGTATGCTATTTTTACGTTTGGTGCTGATAGTGAAGCACAATGAAAATTTCAATTAAAAAGATAATTGCATTAATTAAAGATTAATTAAAAAGAATTTGGCAAATAGTTGTCGACGTCGTCGTCTGCGTTACCATTTTGATTAGCTAATAACTTTGTCGGATTTAAAGCTGTCGAGTTGAAAATTTTAAGGCATCAATAAAACCAAAAGTTGAGATTTTTAGAGACTTCAGACACCATCAGTTCAACAGTCCCCCTCTAGATGGCTGCATCTCTAAACATTTTAATTTTCTTTCTTAAACATTTTCTTTTACTTTTAATCCGTTCAAGCTGAAACTTGGCAGATTTGTAATAGACCATTAAGAGTGACATTCAGGGTGGCTCATCCATCTGCAGTTCTCTAGTATGCCGCTAGAGGGCGAAATGTCTCAAAGTGAAATTATTGATCCATTCCGTTATTTATGATTCGTTCAAGCTGAAACTTGTCAGATATGTGCTAGAACACATCCGGTGTCTCTCTAGGGGTCGGTAATCGGTCTGTAGCTCTCCAGTCTACAATTAGAGGGCGAATGTCTGAAAGCGATTACCTACACTTTTACAGATTGGCGCTAGAGGTCGAAATATCTGAAAGTGAAATCCTTCTTTAATTTCGTTATGTTTTATCCGTTTCAGCTGAAACTTGGCAGATATACATGCTATACCGTAGACCATCAACGATCAACAGGCTGCCTCTTTGTTGGGACAGTAATGCTTCGGCAGTTCTCCAGTCTACCGCTAGTCGGATGAATGCCCCACCTTTGCCCCCACTAAACAAAGCCCTTTATGCTAATTTATCACATCCCCGCGCCTCCTCCTATCTATGTCTCGTTTCGATAGCAACCTTTCCAGACTGCCTTGTTTACGGTACGGTGCAAAATAGAGGAAGGCAGGGAAGGTTGAACCATGAGGAGGGGTAAATCAGTGCAATTTAAAGGAGAACGCTTGGGTTTGGCGTTTCCATGGATACACTAGTAGAGAGATAATTAAAAACTGCACTTACTGTTGTATTTAGTCCAACTCTAGCCTGCATGCTGTTTTGCTATGAAGGAAAGCGTACCTTCGCCACCTGTTTTCTAGAACTGATACCTCTGTTTTGGATCCCTCCAGTTTAATTGATTTGTCAATTCACCAATAAATGTGATACATCTGGTGAAGAAATTATTCTGCTTCAAAATTAGGTATGGATTGTTATGATGATAAATATCTGATGGCAAGGGCATAAGCTCTAAGGACGGCTTGCTTGAGCGCGTGGATGACTTCTGCTACTTGGAATCATGGTTCAGAAAGTCAGGTGAAGACCTTCGGATACATAAGGGGAAGGCATGGGCAGCGTTAAATACTCTGTCCAGGATTTGGAAGTCCCATAGAATAAAACGGAACCTTAAGGTTCGATTATTTATGGCAGTAGTTGTACCAGTACACTTATATATGGGAGTCCATGCTAGGCTCTAACTGTGTAGGATACCAAATCTCTGGTTGGCACATTCACAAGAATGATGCGCCGGGTTCATTGTGTGTCAATAACAATGAATTGACCGGAACGACGCTTTTCGTGGTGTATTCGGAAGGGTCTTTCACCACGTGGATATAAATAATAAAAAAGGGTTCTGTAATTTAATATATTCTATGTCCTACTTAATACCAATTCAATACTGTATGTCTGTAAGTTGCTTGGTAGGTACCATAACCCTGCAAATTGTTGTACATTTTGATTAAATTAGTTTTTTAAGCAAGGTGGACAGCCCTTAATCCCATGCATCTTAAAGGACACTGGCCTTGAAAATGCAGATGATCTAGCAAATGTCATGGGTGATAGGGAGTTATGGCGGCGCAATTTTGTTGATAAGCCGGCACAGCTTTCTTAGTATATATATGAAATATATATATATAATGCAGCTGCAATGCAGCATGCCACTCCTCGTAGAAGTATGGATGATTACGTCACTGGTTTGCACTTTTCGTACACAATGCATTTTTCAAAATTTTAGAGAAATATATGATAAACTTAAAATAATAATAGTGGATAAATACATTGAAATTATTTACACATTATCAAAATATGTAGTGGTGGTGGTAAGTAATTGCCGATCAAAATATATTAAATTAGTGTCTAATTTTGGGACTATAAATCCTTTGCCGAGTAATACAACACCAAAACCAGAATTAATATCTATAATACCAAATTTCTTAGTGCAGCTTTTTTTCCAACGTGATTCCCTAACTTTGTAAACGCCAATGTATTCCTTGTCGTCAGCGTTCTTAAGTCCAATTAGCCAATAACAACAGTCAGAAGAGTACATTACATGCAAGATCTCCAAACTGCCATTAGGTATGGCACTGCCACAGTCAATGGTAGCCATTCTCTTACTAAATTGCCATGGACACTTAGTGAATTCTGGTGAATAATTATAGACATATACAGAGTAGAGGTGTTTCTTAGAGTCATGGAAACCAACACAAATGGATGTAGGACACTTGCATATGACACCGTAGCTACATGTTGTAATAGCTGATAAGCTGCCGGAATGTTCAAAATGGCATTCATTATTCACCATTGCTGAAGATAAATCAATTGAGATTACATTATTATTTCCAGTAGCAACAAAACCATAATTTTCCCAAGCAGTCACCGCTACAATAGAAAATGTAGTCTTCAGAAGTGGGCATAAGTGAATCAGTTTTGAAACATCACCTTCTCTTTGAATAACAGATAGACAATGTTTAGTAGCTGCGATCCATTGGTTTTTATAACCTTTCAGAAATTCCAATGTTTCATCTGGAAACCCACATTCGTTACTACAAATTAATTCTAGCGGATGGCCATCTGTTTTCAATGAAGTTCTATTGTACTTAAAGAATAAATCTTCGTCATACACAAAGAAATGAAGTAAATTCGAATATTTTTCGATTATAGCTATTCGATTAAAACAATCCCCAGCAATGCGGCCTATTGATAATATTCCCAATGTTCTAGATTCAATAGCTTCCTTAGCAACTATAAAAGGTTTTGTCATAGCAGGTTGTACTTTCTGAGTGAACATAAAACGTATAGGATCATCTCCGTTTTCTTTCTTGCCCATCTCATCCATTTGACATCCAATGTCATCGCGCTCAAAATCGTGTTTATCATTTGAGGAAGACATTTGTTACAGTACGTCGTGAACATAAATAATATTAGGGAAATATTATTAACACATAAAATATTACCCAATAATATGTGGTTATAGGCCCATTTCCACGCTGCTATTTATTGAGCTTTAGTTCAAGCTTTTTTTAGTTAAAACACATTGCTTCAAGATACATCTGAGAATTTTGGAATGTTAAAACCTATGGTATAGAATAAAGCTCCAAAAAAAGCTTGAAACACAGGTCAAAAAAAGCTGGGTCGAAAATCATAATTATCTAATTCTAGAACATTCATATTATATCTTCATTTTAACTTTTTAACATTTTAACGTTAGAAAAGGCATAACAAAACCAGATTGAAAAAAGCTAAAAAAAGCTAAAAAAAGCTTGAAAAAAAGCTCAATAAAAGTTAGAAAAACATCTAAAAAAAAGCTCAGAATACCACACATAAAAAAGCAGCGCAGAAACGTGCCTCAATATATTTTAAAATACTAGTTATTTTGGCTATATACTTTTATTGGCTAGAGTTCCGTAAAACTATACAATTTTAATACATATATCATTGTTACTATGGCAACGTTGAAGAATTGTAGAACAAATAAAAAGTATTATGTACTATTTTAGAACATCAACAAAAAACTAATGTCCTAGAACATATAACTAGTTTTTTTAATTATAAAATATTTAGTGAATTTAATAAAAATGATTGACGTTCCGCTAGTGGCTAAATTTTGTTAATATAGTTCCACCCGTTGCTACATTTTGTTCTTATAGTTCCACCCGTTTTGTTCTTATAGTTCCGCCCATGGCTACATTTCGTGCTTATAGTTCCGCCCGTAGCTACATTTTATTCTTATAGTTCCGCCCGTGGCTACATTTCGTTCTTATAGTTCCGCCCGTGCCGTGGCTACATGTTTAATAAAAACAGAGTCCGACAATGGTCAAATTGAATGCCATAAATATTTCTTTACCAGTATTACACTACATGTTATTTTGTATAGGTAATGTACAATTTTCATTTGTTGATTGATTATTGCTTAGTCACTTTATTATTTAGTGATCAATTCGATCTACTCAATTCCGAAATAATACCGAGAATTTGCTTTTATTAGTTTGAGAAAATAGCTAATGTTCTACATCACTATAATATTATTGTTGCCGCAATAAATTAGGCCTACAACAAATTTATTTTAAATAAACACATTTGTTGCAAAGGCTAGCTAGTATAAAAATTGTTCTAGAACAAAAAATATTTGTTCTAGAACATAAATTTTATTTTTAAACAATAGCTAAAATGTTTTAGAACATTTAAAACAACAAAAAGTGATATCACTAGCTATAGTCCATGGGCCAGCCAACATAGGGGATACTTTTTGGTAACCACCCGGAACTTATATTTTTGGGAAGACCTAGCTTCTGGCCATTCATTTTGATATGATAACAAATCTGAATCGGTAGCTGACTTGGTGTTACCACCGGTTGTCATGGAAATGGTAAAACAACAAACATGCTGTAGTATTCTAATAACTCAATATAAATTCATCGCATCTTTTGAAAAAGATAGCTACTGGTCTAACAATTCTAAATGTGACATAAAATTCTGGAATATAATTATTGTTACCATGGGAATGCTGCTAAATGAAAACTGACATGTTTTAGAAAAATAGCTACCATTCTAGAACAATACCATTATTTTAAAAACAAATTACCGCATTTTATTGAATATTAGTTTTGGAAAATTTTGGTATACTGAGAGCTAAACCTGTTTTGTTATAACGGTGATATATGGTTCCAAAGATATACCCATGTTTGAAATATTTTTATTTTTCATCAATTTTAATCTCATTCCACTCTGTTTCAAAATAATGACTTTAACAAATATTTATGTCAATAAAAAACAATCAAGATGTGACTACAAATCACTTTAAAATGACAAGTGACATCTAAATGGCATTTCAGACAACACCTCTTCACAGGTTACCATGACTACCACTACAGATGCAATTGAAGATGATTGCTCAGATTGATATGACACAAACTTAAATGACTTGACACCTACCACAAAAGAGAGGTTAGTTCTTTTAGTATATTCATTTCAATTTATATATTTATCATATATATATAATTTTTCCTAGATGATTTCTGCAAAGATGATTCCATCGATAATAACTTTTTTGAATACTAAATCCTTTTTATTTAATAATAAATACATAATTATGTATGTACGTATTCTTAATTGGTATGCGATGATGTGATCCGAGCAAATAGAGAATTCTTAGTCGAGTAGTTAATGTATGTGATACAATTACTGCTGTAATAGAAATCGCCTTCATCATCTGAGGTGTCAAGTGCATCAGTTCATTCCAATTCCGCCTCCTTCCATTTGGTGCATTACTTGAATTTGTACAACTCAATGCAATGAAGTTTATTTTGTAGGCAGATACGTTAGTGGTTTACATGACGTAGTACAATTTCAATACAGCAGAGAGAGAGAGAGAGAGGATTGATAATGGAGCTGGAAGAACATACATCCAATCAGGTATTATCATATCATCCTCATCTAACAGACAGACCTACAGTATAATGGGAGAAGGTACATTGATGATGGATACTAAACTTTTTTCCAAATATACGCTTGGTAGTTGGCTTTGGATATATAGGTGTATAAACAATACTTACAAGGAGGCAGCAAGGTTGACTCGATTTCTCCACTTTTTGAGATTAAAAGGCGATACTGAAGCACGTTCACGTCATTAATATCTGACCACCTGCGATATAATTGGCATATAAAACTTTCTAAATCTCTAGATACGATTCTGATAGTTACCAATGTTCGCCAATGATGAATATTAACATGTGTTGGAAGGTTAAGAATATATAGACATCAATGCAGAGGCAGGTTTCACCAGGAAGGGATGGTGGGGGGGGGGGGGGGGGGGGGGGGGGTATCCAATAGCAAACGTCAAAGACTAGATCAAGTATGTGACATTCATATTCGAGATGATAATGAGGGTGTCGGCAATAAATGGACACAAATCAATGCCATCATGACCTTCAACCAACTCAAATACATTACCAGGGATGAAAACAATGTCCTGAAATGCCAGGTTTATCAAAAGTGTGGATCTCTAAGTAGAATAACGCATTGTAACATAAACACTATATCAGCTAATCTTAGACCTGACTTATGCATAATACTTATTGCTTTACATTAATGTCAGAAGTTAATGACGTGAACGAGCTTCGGTATCGTCTTTTCTGTTCAAAACATGGAGAAATCGAGTCAACCTTTCTGCCACCTTGTAAATATTGTTTAAAGAGAGACACCTATCCCGAGCCAACTACCAATCGTATATAAGCTTAGTACCCATCATCAATGTATCTTCTCCCATAGGTCTGGGATGGCTGTTAGATGAGGAGGATATGGTAATACCTGATTGGATGTACTGATGTTCTACCAGCTCCATAATCTATCCTCTCTCTCTCTATCTCTGCTGTATTGCAATTGTAAACCATCAACATGTATCTGCCGGTTGAGTACAAAACAAAGACCCAAGACTTTTCTGCCTGTTCTGTACAAAACAAAGAGGTGAAGTCGCGCTAGGTCCATAAGAGCGATGAGTCCCATTGCTATTTAAAGGAGCAGGTTAGTAAAGGAGCACTTACTGAGGCGTGTTGGGGGAACCAAAACAATAAACGAAAGTTAACACATGTTAGATGATTATGCAGGTCTTTATAATTGGGTGTTGAGTCTTTGTTTTGTACTCACTCTGTATCTGCCTACAAAACAAACATCAACGTCATTGCATTGCATTGAGTTGTGCAAATTCAAGTCATGTAGAGAAAGGAGGCGAAATTTTAATGAACTGAAGCTGTTGACGTGATTTTTGACTAACATATTAGCACTACTTGTTTTATTCTTACCCCAGGTGACACTTTAAAAATTACCAAAAATTTCACGAATGTAATATTCCAGTTCTATACATGTAATCGCTTTCAGCATACAAAAAAACCGCTATATATCGCAAATAAATTAATTTTAGTGAATTATGAAAACTATTGAAAATCTTTGTACGAAAGTACTGGAGATGGGTGCCAGAAAGGGAGCACAGCACGAAAACTAACATGACCATGTAAATGGCGTTTGCTCGTTTGGATAACCCATTAAATTTTAGGAAATGCCCCCGGCCCAGTAGGATTAAATAAAGAGGATTTAGTATTCAAAAAGGTCATTATCGAAGGAATCATCTTTACAGAAATCATCTAGGAACAATTATGATAAATATATAAATTGAAGTGAATATACTAAAAGAACTAACCTCTCTTTTGTGGTAGGTGTCAAGTCATTTGTTTGTACTCTATCATATCGGAGTCATCTTCAATTGCATCTGTATTGGTAGTCATGGTAACCTGTGAAGGAGTGTTGTCTGAAATGCCATTTAGATGTCACTTGTCATTTTAAAGTGATTTGTAGTCACATCTTGATTGTTTTTTATTGACATAAATATTATGTTAAAGTCATTATTTTGAAACAGAGTGGAATGAGATTAAATTGATGAAAAATAAAAATATTTCAAACATGGGTATATCTTTGGAACCATATATCACCGTTATAACAAAACAGGTTTAGCTCTCAGTATACCAAAATTTTCCAAAACGAATATTCAATAAAATGTAGCAATTTGTTTTTAAAATAATGATATTGTTCTAGAATTGTAGCTATTTTTCTAAAACTTGTCAGTTTTCATTTAGCAGCGTTCCCATGGTAACAATAATTATATTCCAGAATTTTATGTCACATTTAGAATTGTTAGACCAGTAGCTAACTTTTTCAAAAGATGCGATAAATTTATATTGAGTAATTAGAATACTACAGCATGTTTGTTGTTTTACCATTTCCATGACAACCGGTGATAACACCAAGTCAGCTACCGATTCAGATTTGTTATCATATGAAAATGAATGGCCAGAAGCTAGGTCTTCCCAAAAATATAAGTTCCAGATGGTTACACCAAAAAGTATCCCCTATGCTGGCTGGCCCATGGACTACTAGTATAAAAGTACAGTACAGTTAAAAATCCAAAAATGAAAAAATATATTTTAACTTCAATATGGCTGGCTAATAGTCAAAGATCTGCAGTAATAACTTGGTGTTGTTTAAGTTGTATTTAAAAGCGTTTACTCATCATTACAACACTCATTTATTTTGTTTCAATCGCGAGATGATAAAACAAATTCACATTGAATCGTAATGTTGTCTATCACGTACTTGGCGTACTTGATTCACAATAAAGCCGTGAATAGTTATTACTTGTGGTGAGGAATTATAAATAAATTATATGCTACATTATTATATATTACATTATATTATATATATTACCACACAAAACATTTTATTATTAAATGACGACGAACATTAATGTAAATGGGAGATAAACTAATTAAGCCAAATTATAAGTAATGAAGAATTCGCCCGACTTTTGTATGACGTCATGCCTTTTGTATCAGAATACATCCAAAGGATTTGATCAAAAGGCAAACAGATTAGAACTGTGAACTATGGAGAGCGTGTACTGAGAATTTATTTGCCTAAGAATAGTGCAGAATAATAAAGTGAATTGAGGGGAACACCAGTTAAAAACATATTAATTGTACATACCGATGTGGTGGTATCACAGTCATTCTATTGCGTTCGTGTTGGATTTCTACTAACTTTGTTTACCCATGCTGTGCGCTGTGGGAGAAAAAAAATTTAAACACAGGTTAAAAACATTTATCACCCGGGTTAAAAACATTTATCACCCGGGTTAAAAACATTTATCACCCGGGTGAAAAACATTTATCGCCCGGGTGAAAAACATTTAAATGTTTACCTAATGACTTTCCTTTTTTTGTTTTGGTTAGAATGCCACTGTAACCTGATCCTCTCCCTTAATTAATGTTCGAGATATTAATTCGCCAAGAGTGAATCTGGATCAAAATGAGCTTTCGATATTATTTATAAGGAAACTAACTACATGTGTTCAGAGTTCTGACACATGTTTTTCACCCGGGTGATAAATGTTTTTCACATTGGTGATAAATGTTTTTCACCCGGGTGATAAATGTTTTTCACATTGGTGATAAATGTTTTTCACCCGGGTGATAAAATTTATAATTTATAATTTATAAAATTGAAATAATTGGCCGCAATCAGCCACCGTACATCTCCACTAAAATTTGATGCGCCAAACGTTCGATATTTGGTTGCAGTATTTAACTGAGACAGATATTTAATCCTGATTCTTTAGAATTCATAGATTCTTAGAATAATTGGCTAAATAATTTTGTTGGGGTGTTGACGTTGTAAAGTAATATTTCAGTATCAATAATATCGGCATAAGGTAAGTTTTAATATTTCTTACAAATTGGGTGCATCCACGCCTAAAATATATAATTTGTATCTCATAACTGTGCCTCGTGCTGCGCGAAGGCCCCACGAACGTGTATATGTATACGCGTCTGTAACAGTGGTGTCTCCACAAATAATATTAGTCAGGTCGCTTAACCTCAAAAATAAGGTTAATGTGGACGTTCTGGACAAACTTCCCATAATTGGCATAGGTATAGGTAATTAGCATACCTTTCCTTTTTTAAGGGGAACCAACTTTGCAACATGATTTATCGGTCCCATATTACCATGACAACAGGAGGTCATTTACAATAGTCCACTTTCCAATAAAGCTACAGTCTTCTAACCTTGATCAATAGGGCGGTGCGTTTTTTACTTTTTTTCGATTTCATTGTTCTACCGGTGCACAAAAGTTGCCAAATGGTAAAAAAATAAGGCAAAAAAAATTTCTTTAAATTTCATCTATATCTTCACGGATCCCAAGAGGGTTGAAATTTTGTGCCATCGCGATGCACCATAATGAAATGTATAACAATATAACACATTGATGAAAGATCAATGACTCAAAAAAGAACTTCCTGCATGCATCAAATGTCATCAAATGGGTCCAAACTTAATTACATACCAAAATTTTAACTTTTGGGTCAAGGGAACTAGTGCCACAGGCACATGGCCAGAACCTACCATTTGGCGCAAGCGATGATTATTCTCAATTTTCGCGATGGCCAACTTTGAGTTCTCCTACTGCATTTATATTATGCTCATTAGAACCGCAATGGCCGATTTAGTGGGGGTAGACACGTTCAAAACAAACGTCGAGCGAATAATTCTTGAGATATCGCAGAAAATGTGAAGTACGGCACAAGTCTACATTACCGCCTTGATGTGATATGGACAAATACATAATAAATGATATTTTGAATTATCTCAAGGAATCAAAAAATAGACACATCACAGAAATGATCGATATAGTGGGTGAAGACACCTTCAAAATAAGAGTAGAGTCATTAGTTCTTGAGTTATTTTACAAAATGTCAAGACTATGTCCACCAATTACTACTTGATATTGAGTTGACCCATTCCACACATTTTTTACAAAACCTATACTGAATTAATCACTAATCTTTAATTTTGAAGGTCTCTGTATACACTAAATCAATTTGTTGCAGTGATGTTTATATTTTTGATGCCTTAAGATAATTAGAATTAACATTTTTGTGTATTTGTCTATAAATCATCAAGCCGGTAATGTTGACATGTGCCGTACTTAACATTTTCTGTAATATCTCAAGAAATATTCGCTCTATGCTTGTTTTGATGGTGTCTACCCCCACTAAGTCGGTCATTGCGGTTCTAATGAGCATAATAATAATGCCATAGGAGAACTAAAAGTTGTCCATCACCAAAATTGAGAATAATCATCACTTGCGCCAAAGAGTAGGTTCTGGTCATGTGCCTGTGGCACAACTTCCCTTGATCCAAAAATTAAAATTTTGGTATCTAACTAAGTTTGGACCTATTTGATGACATTTGATGCATCCAGGAAGTTCTTTTTTGAGTCATTGATCTTTCATCAATGTGTTATATTGTTATAAATTTCATTATGGTGCATCGCGATGGCACAAAATTTCAACCCTCTTGGGATCCGTGAAGACATAGACGAAATTTAAAGAAATTTCTTTTGCCTTATTTTTTTACCATTTGGCAACTTTTGTGCACCGGTAGAACAATGAAATCGAAAAAAAGTAAAAAACGCACCGCCCTATTGATCAACCCCTCATATATCAGCATCAGAGATTCCATTGACGTCATTGTAAAAACCCGGTTGCCATGGGAACTGTTTCAAAAACGAGTTTCAAACCATTGACAAACCAATAAAACCGTTGATTAATAATTAATTGTTACACATTTGGAAAAATCATCTAACATTACAAATATATTATCCCTGAGACCCTCTTGATTTCTAGAAGTGGAACGATTTAAATATACCTGTGGTACTCCTGTAACCATGGTCACAAGTCACTAAATATATTCTGCCAAATTTAATATAATTCCGAACTATCTAAAAAAAAATTCAATTTTGGATCTAGTGTCTTAGATGTTGCCAAGTCCAGACAATTACTTTCCGACCATTCAAGTTTGTCTCTGTTACCATGGTAACCGATAACATTCGGAATGTGGACAAAATATTAAAAAAAACATGTTCAGTTTACTTCAACTTTGCTCATATGCACATATGTTAGTTCCTCATTACGCAGTAGAGGTCTATAACCTCTAGCGCAGTTAATATAGTTACCATAGCAACGGGTATGTTTCATTATTTATGCACTTCCGCTTTCTTATTTTTTAATATTTTCATATTTAGAAGGTAATAACTTTTTTGATTTGAAAAATATATATCTGGGGTCTATCATAGCTATTTTTATATGTAAATAATTACTCATGACCATAGCAGCGGGAGATTTCCCTCTTAAACACTAATTGCTAGGTGGAATTTCTCCAAATTTTGTGAAATATGAACACTGAAGTATAGAGAAACATATTATGGACAAAAATTTCAAAATTAATTTATGTTAACTTACTATACTTGCATAGCAACATAGGTTTTCCATAGCAACCATAAAATTTTTCATGGTATTCTAAGCAAAAACAAGTTTCCTGCATGAGTATAATGCTTTCCATAGTAACGGCGGGTTTTTCATAGCAACGGTAAGTTTTACATAGCAACGACGAATTTACCATAGAAACTTGGAATATATCTTAGCAACGGAGCGTTTTTAACAGCAATAACAAGTGTTTTCTTAGAGTGTTACATATGAGAGGCAATACATCCTTAGCAACAGCGATTTTTGCATAGCTACGAGGAATTTGGCTCTGATTTGGTAGTATTTATTGGAATTTATCAAAGCAACATAGTGTTTATATAGCTAGATAACAATTAATAAATCTATTAAAGTTTTTCGCATTGACATTTGCAAAGTTCTGTACACTTCCAATTTGCAATGTTGCAAGCTCATCTTGTGCCACATCCTTTCTTACTCTTGCAAGCACACTTCAATAATTCCTTGTATGCTATGGAAGCAATTGGAAGTATATTCCAGACAGGATTCCAAGATTGTGTTTCATCATCAAGTGACCATCCAAAGCTATCTCGCGCTGGTACCCATTGGTCACTCTTATCGCTGGTACACCATATTCCTGCCTGGTAGGCAGTTAGCTTTATATGTTGCATCAGCGCATCCTGGGTTGGAGGTATAGTCTCTAATGTTCTATTCTTTTGGCAAAAGTGGACCTTCATTAATTCGTTCACGTTGTAATTCACTGGTCTTATCATAAAGTACAACCTTGAACCTTTCCAATACTTGACTAATATCAAAATGGCAAAATTCCTCGTAGCTATGCAAAAATCGCTGATGCTAAGGATGTATTGCCTCCCATATGCAACACTCTAAGAAAAAAACTTGTTATTTCTGTCAAAAACGCTCCGTTGCTAAGATGTGTTCCAGGTTGCTATGGTAAATTCGTCGTTACTATGTAAAACTTAACGTTGCTATGCAAAACCCGTCGTTGCTACGGAAAGCATCATACTGATGCAGGAAACATGTTTTTGCTTAGAATACCATGAAAAACGTTTATGGTTGCTATGGAAAACCTATGTTGCTATGCAAGTATAGTTAAGTAAACATAAATTAATTTTGAAATTTTTGTCCATAATATGTTTCTCTATACTTCAGTGTTCATATTTCACAAAATTTGGAGAAATTCCACCTAGCAATTAGTGCAAAAGAGGGAAATCTCCCGTTGCTATGTTCATGAGTAATTATTTTGGGCAACCTTTAATAGGCTTTCCAAGATTTGAAAGTCACCGAGAATTAATCGGAAACTTAAGGTCCGATTATTTAGAGCAGCAGTAGTTCCAGTACTCCTCTATGGGAGTCCATGCTGGGCTCTAACTGCTGAGGACACCAAATCTCTGGATGGCACATTCACAAGAATGCTACGCCGGGTTCATTGTGTCAAGTACAATGCACACATCTCCAACCAGACACTATATAACATTGGAGGTATCTCATTGGTTCCCCCAAACTTGACACTAGAACAAAATCGCTTTGCAGGACATTGCTTTCGCCGTGAGGACCAGCCAGTGCATAATCTTGTACGTTGGTAGCCTCATGGAGTGAATAAGCATGGTGGACAGCCCATGACTTTCTTGAGACGCATCTTAAAGGACACTGGCCTTGAAGATGCGGATGATCTAGCAAATGTCATGGGTGATAGGGAGTTGTGGCGGTGCAATTTTGTCGATAAGCCGGCACAGCATTCTTAAAAATGCAGCTGCAATGCAGCATGTCGATCCAAGTAGTACATTTAAAAAATAGCTATGATAGACCCCAGATATATATTTTTCAAATCAAGAAAATTATTACCTTCTAAATATGAAAATAAGAAAAAATAAGAAAGCGGAAGTGCATAAATACTGAAACATACCCGTTGCTATGGTAACTATATTGACTGTGCTAGAGGTTTTAGGAGAGTAAACCTCTACTATGTAATGAGGAACTAAGGTATGTGCATATGATCAAAGTTGAAGTAAACTGAACATGTTATTATCAATATTTTGTCCACATTCCAAATGTTAACGGTTACCATGGCAACAGAGGCAAACTTGAATGGTCGGAAAGTAATTGTCTGGACTTGGTAATATCTAAGACACTAGATCCTAAATTGATTTTTTTTAGATAGTTCGGAACTATATTAAATTTGGCAGAATATATTTAGTGACTTGTGACCATGGTTACAGGACTACCACAGGTCCATTTAAATTGGTCCACTACACTAGAAATCAAGAGGGTCTCAGGGATAATATATTTATAATGTTAGATGATTATTACAAATGTGTAGCATTTATTAATCAATGGTTTTATATTTTTCGGATATTTACTGAAAATCGGCGTTTGAAAGTCGTTTTTGAAACAGTTGCCATGGTTACCGGGTTTTACAAATGACGTCAATGGAATCTCTGATGCTGATATGTGGGGGGTAGGTCAAGGTTAGAAGACTGTAGCATTATTGGAAAGTGGACTTTTGTAAATGACCTCCTGTTGTCATGGTAACATGGGACCGATAAATAATGTTGCAAAGTTGGTTCCCCTTAAAAATTTAAAGGTATGCTAATTACCTACACAAATGCCAATTATGGGAAGTTTTTCCAGAACGTCCACGTTAACTTGTTAAGCGACCTGACTAAATATATTATATATTATGAGTATATGAGTTCAGTCAGAATTGTAGTTATCAGAGCCTCAGCATCACTGTCATGTTTCATTGATTAAGTTTACTTAACATTACACAGTTAGTTCAGAAGAGCTTTACCAACAGTACAGTAGTTAGTCATGCTGGTTTCCCGACATGATAATCAATAGAGAGGGGACATATATTACATATAATACAAAGTAACTTGTTACAATGTGCCTATATTAAATATTATATATTATACTAAATACTATATTATACTATATTATATTAAATACTATATTATTATACTATATTAAATATTATATATTATATTAAATACTATATTATTATACTATATCAAATATTTAACATATATTAAAATATTACATGTTCTAAAAGGTTTACTAACCACGAGCGTAGGATTCATTCTGAGGCTGAAGAATTAACTTGCATAGCCCCCCACTTAACACTGTAGTTCCCCGTATTGGACTGTACTAAAACAAGTGAACTTTGTTATGTATAATATACTTAGGATTTTGTATTGCAAGGATTGCAAGGATTCCAAATTTGTAAAAATATTTGAATTTGGTTGGGAAATAGCTGAGATATGGGCATTCGAATGTTGCATGTATTTATTTGCTTGCGAATTTATTATATTAAATAAATACACAATGTTCTAGAACAATTTGGTTATGTAGTAATATCCATATACTAGTATTATCATGTACGCATTGCATTGTTGCCAAGCTACTTATGAGATAAATAAAATGTTCTAGAACATTGTGCATTCGGAGGCTGGGATTTGCCCTCCTGCGATCAAGCTCCCTCTGTCTTCGAGGTGGACGGCGTTCCTGGCGCGGACTCGGATTCGTGGACGGCTCCGGATTGAGGGGAACCACGCCGATATGAAGACCCAACCGACTGCGGGATTCGGTCAGGACTGGGCTGGGGACGAGTGGGCGGCTACGACACCTTCCGCCACTTGCGCCCACTGCCACTCCCGCCACAGGGCAGACTGCACCCTCGGCTGGAGGCGCCAGTGATTGGGGCGGGGCCAAAGAGGCGTGGCGACGTAAAACGATACTATATTCCAGGACATGGTGTATAAGGATTGGATTGTTGCCCAGCTACTTATGAGATAAACAAAGTGTTCCAGAATATTGTGTA